>JAVJIF010022170.1:0-77456 GCA_038442645.1 Agave tequilana
GCACTTTTGTTATAGCCTAATAGAGGTCGCATGTTGGATGTACACTGAGAATATGTTAAAAATAGTTAATTAGTGATTAGCAAATTGAATGTTATTTTATGCCCCCGTCTTTTAAATCCTGGCTGCGCCACTGATTATGTATTCTTGTTTATACAGGAATTGATTTATTTTGTTTTGTAGCTGACATGCATTTCGATAATCTGTTCAGAATTCTGCATTTATTTCACGGGCTTTTCTTGAGATCCTAGATTCAGCCTACCGAAATAATTTTAATAATTTATAATTATCTAGATTCAACTTCATCACTAGCACCATCAATTTTTGATAATACGATTATTCTTTGAAAAGAAAAAATTGCTCCATTGAATATTTGATGATAATTGAAAGTACACCTAGAGGGGGGGTAAATAGGTGTATGGCTAATCTAATGACAAATGATAAGGAATTAAAATAAATTGTAACACACTTAGTGTAACCAAAGAATGTAGCCGAATTCTCGGTGAAGGGCTCTGGACTATCTCCTCTAAATTCCTCTAAATAAGAGTTGAGGTGCTATATGAAGCTCTCTTTGGTTCAACACAAGTGAGGCACACAAACAATACCAAGCATATATGATATGAACAATATGAATCAATGCAAGATATAAAAGAGAGAGAGTTAGAGATAGTGGATCAATCGCAAACACAAGATATGTTTCAAGGTTCGAGCCACTGCTCTACGTCCTGCCTTCACACAGAAGGATTTTCACTAAATCGTCTACACAAGACTTCCCACACAGGGAACCTCCACTGAGGATTTGAGTAGTACAAACTAGGAGTATACAACTTCTCTCTCTAACAAACACAACCTCTACACAAGAGGCAAGGCACAACAACAATCAATTATACACTTAGAGGGATGGGCACTTAGCCAAACAATAATCACCTCACACTAGAGAGATAAGGCTCAGAGCCAACACCATCCAACAATCACCTTTACACTTAAAGGGATACCTACCAAACCAACACAATCATCTCTACATAAGAGGAATAACACAAAGTAAAGAGGATTACAACACTTGTGGTCTCAACCAACCACAACCCAATTTTCTCACCAAATAGATCCTAATAGATAGGATAGATAGATAGCTCAATATGAGAAATAAGTGTTTGGAACAATGAAAAACACTTGGGAAAAATCTCCAAATAGATATTGAAATCAGATCAAAAACCAATTCCCAAAAGACTCTCTTTTCTTTGAATTTTCCAACACTTTAAAAAAACAAATAAAAATAAATCTTTTAACCACAAAAACTCTTGCTGAAAAATACTTGAAAGATAGAAATTTTTCTTTCTTAAATCTTAGTAAAATCAGCTCAAGAGAAGGCTATATATAAACCTCTCAAAAATCTGCCCGTTGGCAGTCTGGAAAGGGCAAAATTGCCCTTCCGGTCGACCGGCCAACGGTCATTTTTTTCTGACCGTTGTGCCACCGGTTGACCGCCCCGCCGTCGACCCGAGCCAGAACCAGAGAGCATAGCTTCTCTGGCCGGTCGACCGCCCGATCGACCGTCCAGAGAGCTCTGAGGGTCGACCGGGTCGGTGACCGACCCTCCAACCTAAACGGCCTGTGCACGTTTGTGCACATCAGTCGACCGGACCGGTCGACCGACTTCTGCCTCGGTCGACTGTCCGGTCGACCGACAGAAGGCCAGGTCACATGTTTTGGGGATTAAAAATTTTGGTCTTTTTAATATCAATTAAATCCCATAAAATCACATAAATTTCACAAAATAAGTTCTTATTAGATCTTTGAATAACAAATATGTGTGATAAAAATTCAACACATATTATAAACTATTTGAACTATTTTTGTGATATTGAAATTTGGCTTTAAATAAAAAATCAGTATTTCCAAAAATCAAACTTTGAAATGGAAATATGATTTTTTTTTCAAAACTTGTCTAAATACAAAAACATGATATTGAAACAACTTTGAAGCATATATGTATATGGATAGAATCGGTATTTTCCAAAAACCAAACTTTGAAATGAAATCCAATATATATATATATATATATATATATATATATATATATATATATATATATATATTATATATATATATATATAATATATATATATATATATATATCTATGTTTTTGATATGAAATTCAAAACCGGTTAACTAAAAACCAAAACCAATAAACTTTAAACTTGTGTTTGTGTGCGTGAGCTTGAGCATATCAACACATCTATCTACCTTTACATAAGATCTAAATATACTAAACTAAATACAAACCGAAGTCTTCTTGTCTCCAAGCAGACTCGTTCCAAACACGATCCAACGAGCTTGACTCCAACCGAGTACTAGATGTTATCTTGACGCTCGAGCTCTTGAATCAACATGTGAAAGCTCTAAAAACTCCTTTGTTGAAGCTAAACCACTACTAATATCTTGTCAATCACTGAAACTTTTAAACATAAGATTATTAGTAAACTATAACCACATGAGTTAATCATCATCAAAACTAGAGTGATGGGCCTCTGGGCCACACTCTCCCCTCCCCCTTTTTGATGATGACAAAACTCAAGAAGTTATATATGCATGGATATATGCATGAATTAAAGTTAAACTTCATAGAAGCTCCCCCTTAAATCATGCATAACAATAAAAATAAAGATATTCAATGAAGTGCATAAAACACAAACAACATATATATGCTTAAACAAGAAAATAAACATGCATACATAAAATCTCATAATTCTTCTCCTCCTTTTTGTATAAAACGAGGAATGAAATAAGTATGCATAAATATGAAATAAACATGCATATATAAAACTCCAAATTTCTCTCCCTCTTTTTGTCAAATCATCAACAAAGGGACATAAGTAAACTCAAAAAAAAATTTCCCCCCTTTTTGTCAAATCAAACAAGAAGGATGTATATACGATATACATTCATGAAGAGGAGAGACGTAAGTTAACTCCCCCTGCATACATGCATTACATGAAAAAGAGATGACTAAAACCCTAATCACATAACGCATAATATACAATATATAAAAGGAGATGTGAAGCTCCCCCTGCACACGTGTAAGACATAGAGAAGAGAGGTCAAGCTCGTCAATATGAGATACACTCACATGAATTTATATATAGAGAAGATGTTAAACTTCCCTTGCATATCATCAATACATATCAAAACATTATTATACTAATTGAAAATTTATCAATTTACGATAAAGGTATGCATCGAAATATTATGATACCAATTTATGATACCAATGAAAATAAATAAAATATTTTTGAGATATCAATTGAAAGTAAATAAAATTTTAAGATATTAAAGATACCAATTGAAAATATCTTGATACCAATTTAAAATGTCTTGTAAATTTTAATACCAATAGAAAATAACACATTGTACGTTTTTGATACTAATTGAAATATATATTATAGATATTGATACCAATTGAAAGTAAAAACCAATTGAAAATGGAAATCATATATCTTTGGAAATACACTCATTTTTCAATAAAGATACCAAATTGAAAATAATACCATTTAATATTATTGATACCAATATTGAAAATGTTAGCATATACCAAAATAAAGTATTTTTCATCATAAAGAGTGGGAGTAAGATACCAATTGAAAATAAAATCGATTGAAAGATAAAACATGAATTTTCTCTCCTTTATGAAATACCAATAAAAATAATACATAAGCTTGTATAAGATACCAATTGAAAAATAATTGACATTAAGGATTAAATCTAGCTTAGCATAAATATAATTCGTGCTTTAAGATGTAAAGATATTGTAAGCACAATCATATATATATACACACACATGTATGAAAATGTAAATACCAATCGAAATTAATACTATTTGAAATTTGAAGCATACATATATGAAAACACATATGAGTATACAAACATGAAAATATCAATTGTGATACCAATTGAAAATATAATGAGAATCAAGTGTATAACTTATAATTACCTCCCTTTTCATGCACATGTTAAAAAGATTTTCAATTTGAGCATACAAGGCATGGTCACCCATCCATCCGCCCTTAGAAGGAAGAGGTTTTTTGAAAATAATTTAACATTTTGGAAACTCTTCCAAAATGAAGAAATACACAACTAGTTTTTATGATAATCTTGAAAACTAGTATGAAATCCTTCAAGTAAGAAATAAAACAAGAATATATCCATGAAAACATGAAAATCACACAATCATCAACACTCAATTAGCAAAAAAGCTCATATAATCTCATGTAATTAAATCATTAGTAACATCAAACATAGAGTGTAAAAAGTCATGTAATCAATAAAATCATGGAAATAGGGCATTGAAGCTCAAATGAAAATTCCTTTATCAAAAACATGAAACTCATCAAAACTAATTATACTTCAAGGTATATGTATGTTTAGTTAAAACTAAAAGTATACATACATATCCCAAACACAAATGAGTTCTTAATAGAATTTTGCATAAAAAGCAAGTGACTCAAGGGTATACATGTATATCTTAAGATTTTGGCAAAATTGACATATACATGAAGCTAAATACATTTTCATGAAAAACATGTACAAAATGGGAAATACAAGTCAAAATGTACGAATCATCAAAACTAGGCTATACTAGTACATCTAATGGGTACAAGTGAGCAATTAAGCACAAATATACAAAAATCAAATGTGGCTCATTAGTTGCACAAGTATCTACACAAGTTTTAATAAAAACTACATCTTAAACATGTAATCAAAATATGAAGCATAAAACATAAACAAAAGCCAATATGATCATTAAGTAAATGCACATGTCTTAGAGTTATGATATACACAATAGTTAAATTATAGTGAGAACACAAAATATGGATCCATATGAACATAGGTGTATCTCAATTACTATACATGTATGTCATAAGTCTAAATACATGGCATTTAATAACAATCATGAAAAATTAAAACATGTTAAAAATTAACAATATGAAAGCATGTAAACTAAATGGGAGTTAGAGATAGTTACCAAAACTATTAGGGCACATCTCTAGATCTCTAAACCATGGTGGTCTTCCCACTAAACTCCCCTTGAAAGTGATGCATCCAAAGTGTTACCATTTCAGTTCGGAACACATCCACCATCAAGGCATCAATGCCCTCACGTCGAGTGAGAGCCCACACCTACATCAAATACAATAGAGGTAGATTTTGGTACCCATACCTTATTGGGTCTATGGGGGTTAGCACCTTTTCTAACCCAAACAAATCTATTTATAATTTACATTATGTACTCTATCATAACAAAACTTTGCAAGGTGGCCCTTACGTCCACAATGTGTACAAGTGTACACATGAGCATACCTAGTGTCATGTGTGTGAACATGAGAAGCATGTGTATGTCGTGTATGGTGTGCATGAACATATGGTGCATGTTTCTTGCGAAACATGGATTCCAATTTCTTGTGATCCATAGCACATTGGTTCAATGTGGAGCCCAAATAATCAACATTCTTCTTTAAAACACATATGTCATTTTCAATAAAGAAGAAGAGGTGGAGCATGTAATATGCATACTAGATGGTGAGCATGTCAAACATGCGAATCAATATCATTTTTCAAAGAAGTATTTTTCTTAGAAACCAAATCTAGTTCTTTTGAAATTGAAGCAATTTTATTTTTCAAAGATTGGTTCTCTTTTAAAGCAATTTCAAGTTTTGAAGATAAAACCTCATTTCTTCAAAACATTATCACAATTATTTTTATTTTTTAAAATCTCATTTTCCTTTAAGACAAGGTCAAGTTGGGTTTTCAAGGAATCTCTTTCACTTAAAATCTCAACCTTCTCTTGCAAAACCAAGTCAAGTTTTGAATACAAATCCTTATTTTCTTTATTTAATTTAATATTTTTTTTTTCAAAAATTGGTATTTTTCTAGTAAGTTTTCACAACAATGTAAAGCTCTTCATTTAATGCATCAGCATCAACATAATCATCATTTGAAGAACTAGCATAATCTAGTTGAGTATCTGAGTTTACCTCAAGGGAGTCATTCCCTTGGACCATGTAGCAAGCATCGTCGGAATTATTTCCACTAGATTCCTCTTCCACATATTTTGTCGTTTGTCAAAGTGTTCCATACTGCAAAAGCGGAATCACAATGAGAAACAATAGATAAATGTTCTTTACTAAGAGTGCATCTAAGTGCCTCTAGGGTTTGTGCATTGGCCTCTATATGCTTGCTATTACCAAGATAAGATTTCTTGGTAGAGGTAAGATAAACATGCAAGCCTAGGGTTTTTAAGTAAGCACTCATTCTAGACTTCCATATATCGATATTAGAAACATCAAATGGAGGGTCAAGGTAATCCATGAGTATGTATACAAATAAGTGTGCACATACAATATTAGATTAGCAAACCAAGATCTCACTCCTAAGTGGTTAAACCTAATATCAGGAGCGTAGGCTCTGATACCAATTGAAAGTACACCTAGAAGGGAGTGAATAGGTGTATGGCTAATTTAATGACAAATGATGCGGAACTAAAAACAAATTGCAACACACTTAGTGTAACCAAAGAGTGTAGCCGAATTCCCGGTGAAGGGCTCTGGACTATCTCCTCTAAATTCCTCTAAATAAGAGTTGAGGAGCTATATGAAGCTCTCTTAGTTCAACACAAGTGAGGCACATAGACAATACCAAGCATATATGATATGAACAATATGAATCAATGCAAGATATAAAAGAGAGAGAATTAGAGATAGTGGATCAATCGCAAACAACAAGATATGTTTCGAGATTCGAGCCACTGCTCTATGTCCCCGCCTTCACACAGAAGGATTTCCACTAAATTGTCCACACAGACTTCCCACACAAGGAACCTCCACTGAGAATTTGGGTAATACAAACTAGGAGTACATAACTTATCTCTCCAATAAACACAACCTCTACACAAGAGGTAAGGCACAACAACAATCACCTCTACACTTAGAGGGATGAGCACTTAGCCAAACAACAATCTCCTCACACTAGAGGGATAAGGCTTAAAGCCAACACTCCAACAATCAACTCTACACTTAGAGGGATACGACCCAAACCAACACAATCACCTCTACACAAGAGGAATAACACAAAGTAAAGCGGATTACAATACTTTGTGGTCTCAACCAACCACAACCAAAATTTCTCACCAAAACAAGATCCTAATGATAGGATAGATAGATAGCTCAAGTGTGAGAAAATAAAGTGTTTGAAATAAAGAAAAACACTTAAAAAATCTCCAAATAGATATTGAAAATCAAGATAAAAAACCAATTCCCAAAAGACTCTCTTTTCTTTGAATTTTCAACACTTTAAAAAAATAAATAAAAATAAATCTTTTAACCATAAAAACTCTTGCTGAAAAACACTTGAAAGATAGAAATTTTTTCTTTCTTAAATCTTGGTGAAATCAACTCAAGAGAAGGTATATATATAGCCTCTCAAAAATCTGCCCGTTGGCAGTCTGGAAAGGGCAAAATTGCCCTTCCGGTCGACCGGTCGACGGTCATTTTTCTGATCGTTGTGCCACCGGTCGACCGCCCGGTCGACCGGGGCCAGATCCAGAGAGCGGTGCTCTCTGGACGGTCGATCGGCTCTCCAGCCTAAATAGCCTGTGCACGTTTGTGCACATCGGTCGACCGGACCGGTCGACCGGTAGAAGGCCAGGTCACATGTTTTGGGGATTAAAACTTTGGTCTTTTTAATATCAATTAAATCCCATAAAATCACATAAATTTCACAAAAATAAGTTCTTATTAGATCTTTGAATAACAAATATGTGTGACCAAAATTTAACACATATTATAAACTATTTGAACCATTTTTGTGATATTGAAATTTAGCTTTAAACAAAAATTGGTATTTTCTAAAAACCAAACTTTGAAATGGAAATCCGATTTTTTCAAAACTTGTCTAAATACAAAAACATGATATTGAAACAACTTTGAAGATATTAATATGGATAGAATCTAATATACATATAAGATATATATATATCTATGTTTTTGATATGAAATCCAAAACCGGTTAAACCGAAAACCAAAACCAATAAACTTTAAACTTTTGTGTGTGTGTGTGAACTTGAGCATATCTGTTGGCCCAGAGGCCTTCCACTCTAGTTTTGATGATGATTAACTCATGTAGTTATGTGTACTAATAATCTTGTGATTTTAGTTTCAGATCATTAATCAAGATATTAGTTGGTGATTAGCTTCAACAAGATAGTTTGAAAGCTTTCAAGTGGTGATTCTAGAGTCCGAGCATCAAGATCATATATAGCACTCATTGTGTAAGTTCACTAGAGGGGGGTGAATAGGTGATGGCTAATCTAATGGTCACTAAATGCCAAATAATGCGGAATTAAAACTATTAATGACCTAATTAAAACTCTTACACTAAACACCACGTATAACACAAGAGTGTAGCCGAATTTCCCGTGAAGGGCTCTGGACTAACTCCTCTAGATTCCCCTAGATAAGGGTTGAGGTGCCGCGTTGGCTCTCTTGGTTAAATACAAGTGTTAGCAAACAATCCCACGCATGTATATCAATGAGCACAAATGAATATATCAAACATATAAAGATAGACAATAAAGTATGCAAGATATAAAGACAAAGAGAGAGAGAGAGAGTGAGCAATCGCAAACACAAGGGATTTGTTTCGAGGTTCGAGCACACTTGCTCTACATCCCCGCCTTCGACACACGAAGGATTTTCACTATGCTTGATCCCAATGGATCTCTCCTTGGTGCCGCAACACCTACAATCCCTCGGACTCCCTAGTCCCGTTCACACGCAAGCTCACTAGCTCGCCGAGGCCGCACCTCAAACCAAGAGTTCACACATGAACTCTAAACCACCGCGAACACACTTGTCCCCTCCTCAAAGAACAAGAAAAGATCTCTTGGTGATCTAAACACTTTGATCACCAATAAATACTCTCACTACAACGCTCCTATAGGATGAATAATCAATGGATAGCTCAAGTGTTTGTGTGAGAAAACTAGGATGAGAATGGTGGAGGAAAACTCAAGGAAATCACTTTTACACTCTTGATAAAACTTTCCTTTTGATTGGAAATATTTGCTCTCAATTTTGTGGAGAAAAACCTCTAAAAAGAGTAGGAAAAACTGGCTCTAAAAGTCTCCAAAAATCTTGATTAAAACAGCCCCCAAATGCCCCCTTTTATAGGGTCTGGAAAACTAGCCGTTGGGGGTCTGTCAGACCTGTCGGTCGACCGCCCGGTCGACCGCCAACGGTCAAGAATCTGACCGTTGGAGCCTCCGGTCGACTGCCCGGTCGACCGAAAAGAACAGAGAGCACTGCTCTCAGTTTTGGTCGACTGGGTCGGTCGACCGGCCATCTGCCAGGTCAAGCGTGCACGTCTGTGCACGTCGGTCGACCGAGCCGGTCGACTGACTTCAGCCCTACTCGACTTGGTAGGTCGACTAGTCGACTTGGCTGAAGCCTGGAACAGAAAATCTGGGATTAAAACTTGGTCTTTTGGCTCACATAAAAATCCCATAAAATACATAAAAATCTACAAAAATAGTTTTACTAATATACTTTGATAAACAAACATGCTTGCACAAAATCAAGGCATGTTATAAAAGATTTGGACTATTTTTGTAAGTTGGAAATATTGGCTCAATTGAAAACTAGTATTTTTCTAAAACTTGTGTTCCAAACTTCTTCATGATACAAAAACAAGATATTTTGAATTCATTTAAAGCATAGTGTGTATGGATATGATCCACTACACAATTAAGATGAAATATCTATGTTTTTGGCATTAAGCTCTAAATAAGGTTTTGGTTAAAAACATGATACTTGAAACTCCAAAAATCAAAACTATATTTTTTCAAAGTAAAAATTCTTTTCTAAAATAAACTAAATCAATAGTGTGTGTGTGTATATGTACTTGAGCAATCCACCAACTACTCTATCCTTTACATTTTATCTAAAAATAAAATCTTCTAAAACAAACCTAGACACAAGTCTTCATCTTCTTGAAGTCTTCACTTGAAGCCTTCTTGACTTGGTCCAAACACCGTGCCAGCTCCAAAACTTGACTTTAAATCCTTTGTTGAAGCTATGCACCAACTAAGATCTTGATCATAAATCTGTCACTAATTAAACACAAGATCATTAGTACAATAACTACATGAGTTAATCATCATCAAAACTAGAGTGATGGGCCTTTGGGCCAACAATCTCCCCCTTTTTGATGATGACAAAACTCATGAAGTTATATATGCATGGATTAAAGTAAAGCTTCAAGGAAGCTCCCCCTTAACTCATGCATAACACAAAATAATAAATATATGCAATAAAGCTCATAAATATGTATGCAAATGTATGGAGATAAAACAAATCAAATTCTTTTTCTCCTATTTGCAAAATAAAATATATATGCATAAACATAAATCTTTCTCCTACTTTAATAATAAAGTAAGGAAAACATGCATATAAATCTCAAATTCTTCTCCCCCTTTTTGTCAATCATCAACAAAGGGGTTAAAGTAAAAAAAAATTTTCTCCCCCTTTTTGTCATAAACAAAGAGACCAATAAGGGGTACAAACAAATAAGTCAATAAAAGGTTATATGCGATATACATTCATGAAGAGGAAGACGCTAAGCTAACTTCCCTACATATATGCATTACATGAAGGAGGGATGACAAGCCCTAATTTGCATAACGCATAATATGCAATGCATAAGAGGAGATGTGAAGCTCCCCCTACACACGTGTATCACATAAAGAAGAGTTGTCAAGCTCCTCAATATACAATACACTCAACATGAATCTATATGTAGAAGAGATGTTAAGCTCTCCTTGCATATATGCAATACAAATAAAAAATTTTAAATTTTCTCAATAAAACAAATCTTAAGAATTTTTCTTAAAATATGTATTTTCTTATCATAAACAACTTTGTGCTTTAAACATGTAAAACAATTTTAACTCAAGCACAAATAACACATATATATGTATGAAAAGAGAATACCAATAGAAATTGATACTATTAGAATTTGAAAGCATACATACATATAATCAAAACATGAGTATATACAAAAATAATCATATTGATACCAATTGAAATGATCCAATGATACCAATTGAAGCAAGGTAAGATCAAGTGTATATCTCATTATAAAATTTGAAGAATAAATAACTAGTTAAATTTATTTTTGAAAAACTAGTTAAAGATCCTTCAAATACATCAACTCATATGTTTTTCATAAATCATAACTAAATACATAAAGCTTTAATCACTCTTGGTCTATAAAGCTCAAAATGATCATGAAACTAAGTCATGAATTAATAAATGAAGATGTGAGTATTTAAAAGATCATGTAAATAGCATTTTTATGAAAATAGTCATTTAAATTCAAAAAGATCATAAGTCACATTTTAATAAAAAATCATTTTTTATTAAAACACTAATCTTCATGGTATATGTATGATTTATTCAAAACTAACAATACACATACATATCCCAAACATAAAAGAGTCTATTAATAATGTTTGCATGAAGGCAAGAGACTCACGGGTATACATGTATATTTATTAGATTTGAATTAAAAATACATATACATGAAGTAAAACATAAAGAATTGGCAATCATGTATAAATGAGAATCATCAAAACTAGTCTATACATATGCAAATAGTGGGTACAAATGAGCATGAAGTGCAAATATATATAAAACAAATGTAACTCACTATTTGTACATGAATAATACAAGTTTTGATAAAAACTACATCTAAGCATGTTTTACCACATGAAGCACATTGAAACATAAAACATGAACATGCTATGAATATGATATATGTAAAAAGCATGTACATAAAAAGTAGGAGTTTAGAGATTGTTATCAACTCCAAAGCTCCAAGCATGGTGGTCTTTCCCACCAAAACCTCCTTGATAGCGGTGCTCCAAATATGTGTCCTTCTAGTCCATGCAACCACCACCAAGGCACCAAATCTCTCACGTCTTGTGAGAGCCCTCACCTACATCAAAAACAAACAGTGGGGACTTTGGTACCCATTTTCTTTGGGGTCCTTTAGGGTTAGTCTTGTAAGGAACCCAAACATTTTTCTTAGCAAAATTTAAAGCATATATCTTATCATAACAAAATTTTGCTAGATGGCCTTTGCGGCCACAATGTGTACATTTGTACACCTTAGTATACTTATGTGTGTGTTTGTGATCGTGACGTGCAACATAAGCATATGCATGATGATGTTGTGCATGAATGTGTGGAGTTTGTTTTCTTTGAAAACATTGACTCCAACCTAGTATGGTTAAATGCACAAGAGTTTAAAGTTGAACTCAAACAATTCATTTTATTTTTCAAAACTTTTATCTCATTTGTGGTGGCATGTAAAGCATGATGAGATAAAGAATCATTTTTCTTTTTCTTTTTCGAAACAAAATCTTTTTCTTTTTCACAAATTTTTTCTTTTTAAAGATTTATTTTCTTGAAAAACAACTTCCTTTTGTTTTTCTACCAAAATGATTTTATCTTTCAAAATAGTGTTCCCTTCACATAAATCATTTAATTTAAACATCAAGGAAACATTCTCATTCTTCAAATCATCTTTTTCTTTTCTAAACATGCAATCTTATTTTTAAAAGAATCTTTTTCTTTTGCATGCAAACAAAATTCTTTTTCAAATTTTTATTTTCTTTCTTAATCATGTCATATTTTTCAAGCACAAGTTGACAAAAAGTAGTGAGCTCATCATATGACATGTCTTCATCATCTAACTCGGATTCGGTGTTTACCTCAAGGGGTTATCCCCTTGGACCATGTAGCATGCGTTGGAGGTGTTGCTTCCAACGTCCGAATCGCTCCCGGCATAATATAGATCCTTTTCGCCAAGGGAGGAGATGATGTTCCAAACTACAAAAGCCGAATCAATGTTAGAAACCCTAGATAAATAATCATCATTTAGGGTTGACTTTAAAGCATGTAGGGCTTTACATTAGCCTCAAAATTCTTACCATCTAAACAATATGCATTATTAGTAGTGGCAAGGTAAACATGAATACCTAAGGCCTTGAGGTACAAGGACATCTTAACCTTCCAAATGTGGATGTTAAGAATGTCAAAAGTGGGTGGTGACATGAAATCCATGGTGTGTGTACAAAATATTGTGATTAGCCTAAAAAATGAGGATCTTTAACTCTAGGTTGTAAGACCCAAATCAGAGTACTTGGCTCTGATACCAATTGTAAGTTCACCTAGAGGGGGGGTGAATAGGTGATGGCTAATCTAATGGTCACTAAATGCCAAATAATGCGGAATTAAAACTATTAATGACCTAATTAAAACTCTTACACTAAACACCACGTATAACACAAGAGTGTAGCCGAATTCCCCGTGAAGGGCTCTGGACTAACTCCTCTAGATTCCCCTAGATAAGGGTTGAGGTGCCGCGTTGGCTCTCTTGGTTAAATACAAGTGTTAGCAAATAATCCCACGCATGTATATCAATGAGCACAAATGAATATATCAAGCAAATATAGATAGACAATAAAAGTATGCAAGATATAAAGACAAAGAGAGAGAGAGAGAGAGTGAGCAATCGCAAACACAAGGGATTTGTTTCGAGGTTCGAGCACACTTGCTCTACATCCCCGCCTTCGACACACGAAGGATTTCCACTATGCTTAATCCCAATGGATCTCTCCTTGGTGCCGCAACACCTACAATCCCTCGGACTCCCTAGTCCCGTACACACGCAAGCTCACTAGCTCGCCGAGGCCGCACCTCAAACCAAGAGTTCACACACGAACTCTAAACCACCGCGAACACACTTGTCCGCCTCCTCAAAGAACAAGAAAAGATCTCTTGGTGATCTAAACACTTTGATCACCAATAAACACTCTCACTACAACACTCCTATAGGATGAATAATCAATGGATAGCTCAAGTGTTTGTGTGAGAAAACTAGGATGAGAATGGTGGAGGAAAACTCAAGGAAATCACTTTTACACTATTGATAAAACTTTCCTTTCGATTGGAAATATTTGCTCTCAATTTTGTGAAGAAAAATCTCTGAAAAGAGTAGGAAAAACTGGCTCTAAAAGTCTCCAAAAATCTTGATTAAAACAGCCCCCAAATGCCCCCTTTTATAGGGTCTGGAAAACTAGCCGTTGGGGGTCTGTCAGACCTGTCGGTCGACCGCCCGGTCGACCGCCAACGGTCAAGAATCTGACCGTTGGAGCCTCCGGTCGACCGCCCGGTCGACCACCCGGTCGACCGAAAAGAACAGAGAGCACTGCTCTCAGTTCCGGTCGACTGGGTCGGTCGACCGGCCATCTGCTAGGTCAAGCGTGCACGTCTGTGCACGTCGGTCGACCGAGCCTGTCGACCGACTTCAGCCCTAGTCGACTTGGTCGGTCGACTAGTCGACTTGGCTGAAGCCTGGAACAGAAAATCTGGGATTAAAATTTGGTCTTTTGGCTCATATAAAAATCCCATAAAATACATAAAAATCTACAAAAATAGTTTTACCAATATACTTTGATAAACAAACATGCTTGCACAAAATCAAGGCATGTTATAAAAGATTTGACTATTTTTGTAAGTTGGAAATATTGGCTCAATTGAAAACTAGTATTTTTCTAAAACTTGTTTTTCAAACTTCTTCATGATACAAAAACAAGATATTTTGAATTCATTAAAAGCATAGTGTGTATGGATATGATCCACTACACAATTAAGATGAAATATCTATGTTTTTGGCATTAAGCTCTAAATAAGGTTTTGGTTAAAAACATGATACTTGAAACTCCAAAAACCAAAACTATATTTTTTCAAAGTAAAAATTCTTTTCTAAAATAAACTAAATCAAGAGTGTGTGTGTATATGCACTTGAGCAATCCACCAACTACTCTATCCTTTACATTTTATCTAAAAATAAAATCTTCTAAAACAAACCTAGACACAAGTCTTCATCTTCTTGAAGTCTTCACTTGAAGCCTTCTTGACTTGGTCCAAACACCGTGCTAGCTCCAAAACTTGACTTTAAATCCTTTATTGAAGCTATGCACCAACTAAGATCTTGATCATAAATCTGTCACTAATTAAACACAAGATCATTAGTACCATAACTACATGAGTTAATCATCATCAAAACTAGAGTGATGGGCCTTTGGGCCAACACATTGGAGTCAAGCTCGGTGGATCACATTTTGGATCGAGTCGGCTTGGAGACGGCGCTCTACAAGAAGACATCGGTACCATTGTTTTTAGTTTGTGTTTTTAATCCATGTGTAAAGATTAGATAGTGTGATATGCTCAAGTTCATAACACACACACGTTTTATGTTTTGGATTCGTTTTTCGGTTTGTTTGGTTTAACCGATCTTGATTTTCATGAATAGATATTATATCAAAACAAGTTTACATGGTTTAATGTATATTAGATTTGGTCTATATACATGCATGCTTCAACTACTTAGACAAACTTAGTTTGATATACCTATTCATGTGTTTTAGGTTTTGTGTTTTAACAAAACGTATTTTTGGAATTAAAGTTAAAAACATGAATATATATATGTTTCTTGTATATTGGATTATATCCATATGCAACATGCTTCAAAGTGTTTAAATATCATGTTTTTGTATTTGGATAAGTTTTGAAAAAATCGGATTTCCATTTGAAAAATCCAAGTTTGGTAAAATACAGTTTTGGTTTTCAGCAAAATTTGTAAGACACAAAAATGGTTCATTATGTTTGAAATTTGTGTTGAAATTTTTAACACAAGTTTATATTTTAATGTAAAATGACAAAACTATTTTTGTGGATTTTTAGAGATTTTATGGGAATTTTTAAGACTTTAAAAATCCAGTTTTTCAGTCCCAGAATTTGGCTGCCAGGCTCTGGCGGTCGACCGTAACGATCGACCGGGCCAGGAGCCGGTCGACCGTAGCGGTCGACCAGACGTGCACAAGTTTGTGCACGTAGCCGTGTCAGTCGGCCGGTCGACCGGCCCGGTCGACCGACTGAGAGCAACCCACTCTCGGGTTGCTCCCGGTCGATCGAGCAGTCGACCGGACAGAGAGTGTTGCTCTCTGTTTCTGGGGCCGGTCGACCGGACGGTCGACCGGTAGCTGCCAACGGTCAAAAATCGACCGCTGGCCGGTCGACCGGTAGGCCATTTCTGGCGTTTTTAGCTGCCAACGGCTATAATTTTCTAGGGGCTATAAATTCCCCATTAGTGGGCAGTTTTCATCAAGAATTTTTGGACTAAAATTTTTGAGCTTTCTCTAGTGTTTATACAAGTTTGAAAAGAGTTTCTTTGTGCCAAAAAGATCAATCTTTATTGTTTTAAAAAGTGTTTCATTATTTCAAAGAAAAATAGTCTTTTGGGAATTTGTTTTGGTCTATTCATTCTATATCTTTGTGGAGATTTCCCAAGTGATTTTTCTTTATTTTAAACACTTTGTTTTCTCACACTTGAGCTACATCTACTATCCTATTTTATAGGATCTTTGTGTTTGTGGGAAAAAGAGATTGGTTTGTGATCTTTTGATCACCAAGTTGTAAATCCTATTTTTGCTTGGCTTTGTGCCTTTCCCTCATTGTGTTGAGGAGGTTGTGCAAGTGGGTTGCATCCCTCAAGTTGTGAGGTGATCCTTGTTTAGCTTTGTGCTTATCCCTCAAGTTGTGAGCTGATAGTTTTGTTGGCTTGGTGCTTAGCCTCTAGTGAGAGGTTGTGGTTGTAAAGAGAGGAGTTGGGTACTCCTAGTTATTGTATTGCCCCAAATCCTTGATGGAGGTTCCCTGTGTGGGAGTCCTTTGTGGACAAGCTAGTGGATTCGAAATCCTTCTGGGTGAAGGCGGGGACGTAGAGCTAGGTGCTCGAACCTCGAAACAAATCTTGTTGTTTGCGCTTGATCCATTGACTCTTACTCTCTCTCTCTCTCTCTGTATTGTGCCTTGCATTATTCATATTGATCATTCATATTTATATGCTTGGCTTGGTTGTGTGTGCATCTCTTATTGGTTGCATTTAAGCATAATTGCAATTAGTTTTTAAATTTCGCATTTAGATCACTTGATTAGCATTATCACCTATTCACCCCCCTCTAGGTGATTTCAATTGGTATCAGAGCCTACGCTCCTGATATTTTGGTTTAACCACCTACGAGTGAGATCTTGGTTTGCTAATCTTCATTTGCATTTGAACACATATAGTTGCACTCATGGATAGCCCTCCTATGTTTGATATTTCTAGACTTGATATTTGGAAGGCCAAGATGAGTAGTCATTTGAAAGCCCTAGGCTCTAGAGTTTACCAAGTCATTACCAAGGAATCCCACCCTAATGATAGCAAGCATAAAAAGGCCAATGCACTTGCACTTAAGACACTTAGAGCATCTCTTGATAAAGATTTATTACATGTGTTTGCTCACTATGATTCGGCTTTTACAGTTTGGAGCATTATGACTTCTCCCGAGCTTCCAAAGATTATCAATAGGATGAGGAGATCTAGGAAAGACAAGTCCGACGAGCGTTGCCTCATGGTCCAAGGGAATGACTCCCTTGAGGTACAATCGGAATCTCTACTAGATGATAGCTCTAGTTCCTATTGCTATGGATGTTTAGAAGTTCAAACCTTAAATGTAGAACTTGCTACAAAGCTTGAAAAGTTTTTGAAAAAACATGAACTTTTGAAAAAGAAGAACTTTGAACTAAAAGAAGAAATGAAGGATTTGTGTTCAAGTTTTGAATTGACTTTGTAAGAGAAGGAAGAGATTGCTAGTGAACGTGACTCACTTAAATCTCAACTAGAACTTGCCCTAAAGGAAAATGAATTTTTGAAAAGCAAAAATGATTGTGATGATGTTTTGAAAAACAATGAAGCTTTATCTTCAAAATTAGATTTTATTTTAAAAGATAACCATTCTTTGAAAAATGAAATTGAATTTATTTCAAAAGAATTAGATTTAGTTTTAAATAAAATAAATCTTTGAAAAATGATATAGATACTCATGTTTGCCATGCTAGTGTAGCTTCTTCTTCTAGCACACCTATTGCATGCTCCACTTTATCTTCAAGTATTGAAAATGATAGAAATATTTTGAAGAAAAGTGTTGATTGTTTGGGCTCCACTTTGAGCCATTGTGCCATGAACCATACGAATCCTTGGTTCGAAAGAAACAAGTTCCATTATTGCATGCACACCCTCCACGGCATACACAAGCTACTCATGGTCACCACCATCACTTGTATGCTCATGTGTACACTTGTACATATTGTGGACGTAAGGGCTACCTTGCTAGATTTTGTTATGATCGTATACATGATGAAAATTTAGCAAATAATTTTGTTTGGGTTAGGAAAGGTACTAACCCCTATGGACCCAAAAGAATATGGGTACCAAAGACCACCCCCATGATTTTTGATGTAGGTGTGGGCTCTCGCATGACGTGAGAGTATTGGTGCCTTGAAGTGGATGCGTTCCGTGCTTAAAGAATACAATTTGGATGCATCACTTTCAAGGGGAGTTTGGTGGAGAGGACCACCATTGGTTTGGAGAACTAGAGAGGTGCCCTCATCGGTTTTGGTATCAATCTCTAACTCCCATTTATATTTGCATGTTTTTCATGTTCATCAATTATAGCATGCCATGTTTATTGTTCATTATGCTTATACCATGTTTGTTAGATTAGTGATATACATGTTAGTTATTTGAGACACCCATGTTTAATATGGACTTGTATCTTTGTGTTCTCACCTTATTTTAAACTAATATGTATGTCCTAAAATCTAATGCACATGCATATACATAGTGATCATATGGATGTTTATGATTTTTATTTTGATACTTCATGTTTTGATTATTATGTTAAATACCATGATTATTAGATCATTGATATGCATGTATAGCATTTGAGATCACCCATGTTTATATGGACCCATATGTTGTGTTCTCACAATTGTTTAGCTATTATGTATATCATAGTTCTAATAACATGTAGATTTACATAATGATTGTCTTTATGTTTATCATGTTGATTTATGTCCCGTTTTATGCTTTATGATTTGATTACATGTTTAGGTGTTAGTTTTCATTAAAACTAGAATATATACTTGTACATATAGTGGGCCACAAATAAATCTCTATATGTTTGTGCTTGTATGCCTATTTGTACCCATTAGATGTGCTAGTATAGTCTAATTTTGATGATTCATGCATTTTAAACTTGTATTCCCATTTTGAATATGTTTTTATGATTATATGTTTAACTTCATGTATATGTCTATCTTGTCCAAACTATTGATTATACAAATACATCCTTTTGAGCCACGTGCTTTCATGCATACATCTTTGTGGACTCGTTGTGTTTGGATATGTATGTATACTTTAGTTTGTATAATACATACATATACCTTGAAGTATAGATTGTTTTAATGAAATTTTGGTGTTTCATGTTTTCATGTTTTTTTTTAAGGAATTTCAATTGAGCTTAATTGAATATTTTCATGATTATGTGTTTCAATTACACTTGTTCACTCACTTTATTATGTTTCTCATGATTGTGTTTTCATGAGTATGATATGGGCTTTATGGACTTTGAGTGTTTAGTGATCATGTGATTTATATGTGTTTCATGAAAAACAATTTTGTTTTATTCCTTACTTGAAGGATCTCGTACTAGTTTACAAGTTTTTCCATTTTACTAGTTTCGATATTCTTCGTTTTGTAGAGTTCTTCTAACATTCAATATTTTCAAACCTATTTTGAAAACCCTACCCTCTACGGGCGGTTGGATGGCGACCATGTCTTGTATGCTTTTATTGAAAATCATTTTAAACTTGAGCATGATTGGGAGGATAGGAAATATGAGATATACATTTGATATTATTGTTGTTTCAATTGATATCATTGAATTTTTTTTCAATTGGTATCTATATTGACATTTCTTGTATACTCATAAATTTTTTATGTATGTATGCTTTCACTTCAAATGGTATCAATCTCGATTGGTACCTAACTTTTCATACATATATATGTTTTATTTGTGCTTATTATATCCCAATATTTTTAAGCACAAATTTTGATTATGATAAGCTTATGAAAAATAAAAATAATAAAAAATAATTTTGATCATCGTTTTGTTGGTATTTCATAAAGGGGGAGAAAACTCGTATTGCATCTTTTAATTGGTATTTTGTTTACCATTGGTTTTGTATTCCACTCCCTTATTTTATGATAGAAAATAAAAAAAAAATGAATTTTTATCTTATTTTGGTATCATATGTACTAAAATGACAAATTCTTACTATTGGTATCAAGATGTTTATTTGAATATTTTCAATTGGTTTCAAGATTTTATTTGTTTTCTCACAATTGGTATCAATGCCTTTATTTACTTTCAATTGGTATCAATTCTTAAATGTTTTTATGTTTCCTTTCAATTGGTATCAAAATGTTCTACATTGACATATTTTAATTGGTATCATATTTGACATCATTTATTTAAAAAAAAAAGAGGAGAACATATTTTTGTTTTATTCAATCCCTTGTTGATGATTGACAAAAAGGGAGAGAATTATTTTGAGTTTATATGCATGTTTTTATATGCATGTTTTGTTTATCTAGAAACATAGTTTGTTTAGTTTGTTTTATTTATTAGTTTGTTGTTTAATTGGTTGTTTAATTGGTATCAAGAGCATTTTTCGTGTATTTGTTGATATCAAGAGCTTTATGTAAAGAATATGTTTTTATTGTGGTATCAAGAGCTTTAATAGAGTTTTACCTTTTAACTTGGTATCATTATTTGTTTTATGCATGTCTATGCATTTTCATGTTTAATTCTCATTGCATATTTATATGTTTATTGTGATGCATGAGTTAAGGGGGAGCTTCTTTGAAGCTTAAATTTAATCCATACATATATAACTCCATGAGTTTTGTCATCATCAAAAAGGGGGAGATTGTTGGCCCAGAGGCCTTCCACTCTAGTTTTGATGATGATTAACTCATGTAGTTATGTGTACTAATAATCTTGTGATTTTAGTTTCAGATCATTAATCAAGATATTAGTTGGTGATTAGCTTCAACAAGATGGTTTGGAAGCTTTCAAGTGGTGATTCCAGAGCCCGAGCATCAAGATCATATATAGCACTCATTGGAGTCAAGCTCGGTGGGTCACATTTTGGATCGAGTCGGCTTGGAGACGGCGCTCTACAAGAAGACATCGGTACCATAGTTTTTAGTTTGTGTTTTAGATCCATGTGTAAAGATTAGATAGTGTGATATGCTCAAGTTCACAACACACACACGTTTTATGTTTTGGATTCGTTTTTCGGTTTGTTTGGTTTAACCGATCTTGGTTTTCATGAATAGATATTATATCAAAACAAGTTTACATGGTTTAATGTATATTAGATTTGGTCTATATACATGCATGCTTCAACTACTTAGACAAACTTAGTTTGATATACCTATTCATGTGTTTTAGGTTTTGTGTTTTAACAAAACGTATTTTCGGAATTAAAGTTAAAAACATGAATATATATATGTTTCTTGTATATTGGATTATATCCATATGCAACATGCTTCAAAGTATTTAAATATCATGTTTTTGTATTTGGATGAGTTTTGAAAAAATCGGATTTCCATTTGAAAAATGCAAATTTGGTAAAATACAGGTTTTGGTTTTCGGCAAAATTTGTAAGACACAAAAATGGTTCATTATGTTTGAAATTTGTGTTGAAATTTTTAACACAAGTTTATATTTCAATGTAAATGACAAAACTATTTTTGTGGATTTTTAGAGATTTTATGGGAATTTTTAAGACTTTAAAAATCTAGTTTTTCAGTCCCAGAATTTGGCTGCCAGGCTCTGGCGGTCGACCGGGCCAGGAGCCGGTCGACCGTAGGGTCGACCGGACGTGCACAAGTTTGTGCACGTAGCCGTGTCAGTCGACCGGTAGACCGACCGGTCGACCGACTGAGAGCAACCCACTCTCGGGTTGCTCCCGGTCGACCGAGCGGTCGACCGGACAGAGAGTGTTGCTCTCTGTTTCTGGGGCCGGTCGACCGGGCGGTCGACCGGTAGCTGCCAACGGTCAAAAATCGACCGTTGGCTGGTCGACCGGCCGGTCGACCGGTAGGCCATTTCTGACGTTTTTAGCTGCCAACGGCTATAATTTTCTAGGGGCTATAAATACCCCATTAGTAGCCAGTTTTCATCAAGAATTTTTGGGCTAAAATTTTTGAGCTTTCTCTAGTGCTTATACAAGTTTGAAAAGAGTTTCTTTGTGCCAAAAAGATCAATCTTTATTGTTTTTAAAGTATTTCATTATTTCAAAGAAAAATAGTCTTTTGGGAATTTGTTTTGGTCTATTCATTCTATATCTTTGTGGAGATTTTCCAAGTGATTTTTCTTTATTTTAAACACTTTGTTTTCTCACACTTGAGCTACATCTACTATCCTATTCTATAGTATCTTTGTGTTTGTGGGAAAAAGAGATTGGTTTGTGATCTTTTGATCACCAAGTTGTAAACCCTATTTTTGCTTGGCTTTGTGCCTTTCCCTCATTGTGTTGAGGAGGTTGTGCAAGTGGGTTGCATCCCTCAAATTGTGAGGTGATCCTTGTTTAGCTTTGTGCTTATCCCTCAAGTTGTGAGGTGATAGTTTTGTTGGCTTGATGCTTAGCCTCTAGTGAGAGGTTGTGGTTGTAAAGAGAGGAGTTGTGTACTCCTAGTTATTGTATTGCCCCAAATCCTCGGTGGAGGTTCCCTGTGTGGGAGTCCTTTGTGAACAAGCTAGTGGGAAATCCTTCTGGGTGAAGGCGGGGACGTAGAGCTGGGCGCTCGAACCTCGAAACAAATCTTGTTGTTTGCGCTTGATCCATTGACTCTTACTCTCTCTCTCTCTCTCTCTCTTTGTATTGTGCCTTGCATTATTTCATATTGATCATTCATATTTATATGCTTGGCTTGGTTGTGTGTGCATCTCTTATTGGTTGCATTAAGCATAATTGCAATTAGTTTTTAAATTCCGCATTTAGATCACTTGATTAGCATTATCACCTATTCACCCCCCTCTAGGTGATTTCAATATCAACACTATCTACCTTTACACAAGATCTAAACATATTAAACTAAACACAAACCGAAGTCTTCTTGTCTCCAAGCCGACTCGATCCAAACACGATCCAATGAGCTTGACTTCAACCGAGTATTAGATGCGATCTTGACACTCGAGCTCTTGAATCAACATGTGAAAGCTCCAAAACTCCTTTGTTGAAGCTAAACACCTACTAATATCTTGGTTAATCACTGAAATTATTTAAACAAAAAGATTATTAGTAAACTATAACTACATGACTTAATCATCATCAAAACTAGAGTAATGGGCCTCTGGGCCAACAATAATAGCATGACATGTCTCTATAAGTGAGTGTTCTAATTTTCTATAGCAACTTAGATTAGAATAAAAAATCATGATCAGAAAGCAAATTAATAACCAAAATTACATAAATAAGAAAAATAAGTGACTCTGATATCATGTTAATATGATACTAGTACAAAATTAAAAATTTAAAATAATGGCAGAGGCTAAGGATATATTTCTTTTAGACTATATAATTTTAATTGGCTAAGAAATAGACTGAGAGAATCCAAAAAAAAACCCCTCTATCTATTTTCTATTATTATAATGTGAGTTCTTATAGTATGAAGTGAGTTGTTTGGAGAGTCACTTATCATCTGTGGGATAGTGTATCTCCCTTAAAATATAAAAGATAGAAAAAAAAATATCAGTTTTTTAAGTGAAGGCTAAGTTAAATCTAGAACCTCTCATAATTCAATCTAATCTTTTACAAATGAACCTTGCTAAAAAACATTAGCTAGTTTGGATTTGAAATAATATATAGAACAGTTCCAATGTACCTTCCTTTGAGAAAAGGAGAAAAGAAATTAAGAAAAAAATGAAAATAAAAAAGAAAGAAAGAAAGAAAGGCTTGTTTTTGCAAGAAAGAAAGAAAGAAAGTTGTTATGAAGAAATATTAATAATTTGGACTTAGCCCAAGCAATGAAAATTGAGCATCTAAAGCCCACACCAATGAATCAATGTGACTAAGCCTTGCCTGTACCAGCGTAACTTCAAATGGGCTTGGAAAACGATTGTGCTTCAAAACCATCAAATTCAATAGGAGTCAGCATTTTACCGGTTAAACCGCTCAAACAGTCGGAACCGCAGAAGTTAGGTGGTTTGGTTTGGTTTTTTTTTTTTTAATGGTTCGATTTAGTTTTAAGATTTTTAAACCACGACCAAAAGATGGGTTCGGTACGGTACGGTTTAAAATTTTTTTTCTTGGTACCGCAAACCGACCGATGCTTAATCTTAAATTTCAAGCAGCTCCTGCAGAGCAGCCAACTAATGAAATTATCAAAGTTTTACATGAAAATTTTCCAAGCTTTAGGTGAGAAAGAAAATGTCAGTTAACACAAAAAAGAAAAAGAAAAAAGAAAAAGAAAAAGAAACAACGACAACATCATCATCAACAATACAACAACATTGACTCCGTAGAGTCTATACAAAGCCATCACTACCTTCTTTCTTTCATGATTCTTGGCATATGCTTCCGTTAGATTATTTTTCAACTTATCTATGTTACCATAAAGAGTGTCAGATACATTGTTAGCCCTAATTGCCATAAATATGCAAGTTCCCATCAACAACATCCCCCCCCCCCCCACCCCGCCCCGCCTAGGGATGGCCAACGGGACGAATCGGGTTGATTCGTCCCGTTAGCTAACGACTCCGTTACGAGACGGGTTGAACGAATCCAAACGAGACGAATTAAGAATCGAGGTAACGAATTGAGTCTCTGATCCGATTTGTTACCCGGATTCGCCGAGACGGGTTAGACCCGTCTCGGATTTTATTATTATTTTATTTTTAAAATTTTCAAATTTACCCAAATAGGTAATTTTTTAAACTGTTAAGGGTTTAAAAAAAATAAAAAAATAAAAAAGGGGTCTGAAACTAATTTTCCCGTCTTACATATATAATAATATAGGACTTTAAAAAAAAAAAGAAAGAGGAGGGGTCGGGGAAAATTTTCCCCGACCCGATTCGTCCCGTAATTCGTCACGGGACGAATCAGATTCGTCCCATTTACACGGGACGGGTCAACCCATTCTGACCCGCCCCTAAACGGGACGGGTACGGGTTGACTCGTAACTCGTCCTGTGCGACTCAAATGGGTTGCACAGGACGGGACGGGGCGGGTCATTGGCCACTCCTAGCCCCGCCCCACACCCCACCAATAATAATAATAAATAGAATACCTATCTGGTGCCAATATCAGCAATGAAAGCAATAATCTTTAACATTGAACAGAGAGCTAGAAATAAGAGCTGCATTTATTAGTCTCACCAAGTGAGGAGACAACGCCTTATAATCTCAGGGTCATGAGTTTGGCAAGGCTCCAGCCCTGTTTTCCAACAGACTTGGCTGTTTGGATTCAAGGAATTGGGTGGAAGTGAGGAAGTGGGAAGTGTTTTTTTTTATTTCCGTTGTTCATCCAAACACTGAAAAAGAAAAATGAAAAAAGTTCTTTTTCTTTTCTCTTTTCTCTTTTATACAACCTTTTCCTCACTTCCAGAGTGCTACAGTTAATTTTGTGGTCATGTAAATCTCATTTGTAAATAAGTTGTAACACAAAACAGTTAATTTTTGCTCATGTAAATCTCACTTGCATTCTAATTACACTCCAATTTTTATTTTTCTTAATTAATTTTTATTTTAATATTATTTTGCGGTCAACTTTGCGGTCAACTTTTCCACTTTCACTTCCACATTACCGTCCAAACACCGAAAAAGACATAACATTTTTCAAACCACACTTCCCAACAACATTCAAACACCAAAAAATTTACTAACCAATTCTCAAGTTTTAAAAAGAACTATTACCACTTCCTCACTTCTTCGCTTCCTCACTTCCACCCTTAGCCAAACAGGCCGAGATTTTTTAATTGACGGTAAAATGTATGCTCATTTCATTACGCTGGGTGAAGAGAAAGCCACAAAAACCTAAAAAAAACTTTTTTTTTCTTTTTTTTAAAACCAGACGAGATAAATAAACAACAATTGGCTCCTTTTCCTTCCTCCCCACTTCTCTAAAATCAAGTCCCCTCAAGCATTGAATGGGAGCAGAGGGAGGAGAGAGCTGATTCCTCTTCTCTCTCTCCTCATTGCTCCTCTAGTCTCCTCCTGCTTCGACCTCCTCATCAACAACTTGAATCCCTAGAAATTATTATTATCTTTTTTATTTCAAAAAACCCTCTGTTTCCCCCAATTTCCTCACCCCATTCTCCCAAAAATGCAGACTCATCATCTGCTTCTTCTCACCACCACCATTCTCTTGATGCTGCTGCGCTCGGCACCAGCTGTCTCAAGCACCACTAATTCCTCCGTGCCGCACCCGGACCCCGACTCCGTCGCCCGCGAGGTCCAAATGCAGGTGAACTCATCTCACTCTCGCTTCCTTTCTCAGACAAACACAGACCAGCGCCAATGTCTGACCGGCAACCCCATCGACGACTGCTGGCGGTGCTCCGGCGACGACTGGCGCACCGACCGTCAGCGCCTTGCCGACTGCGGCATTGGGTTTGGCCGCCGCGCCCTCGGTGGCCGCGGCGGCCAGATCTATGTCGTCACCGACTCCTCCGACCACGACCCGGTCAACCCCGCCCCCGGCACTCTCCGCCACGCCGCCATCCAAGAAGGCCCTCTCTGGATCACCTTCGCCGGCGACATGACCATCCGCCTCTCGGAGGAGCTCCTCGTCAACTCCTTCAAGACCCTCGACGGCCGCGGCGCCGACGTCCACATCGCCGGCGGCGCCTGCATCACCCTCCAGTACGTCTCCAACGTCATCATCCACAACCTCAACGTCCACCACTGCGTCCCGGCCGGCAACGCCAACGTCCGCAGCTCGCCCACGCACTACGGGTACCGCACGCGCTCCGACGGCGACGGGATCTCTCTGTACGGCGCGCGAAACGTCTGGATCGACCACTGCTCGCTGTCCTACTGCGCCGACGGGCTGATTGATGCCATCATGGGGTCCACCGCCATCACCATCTCCAACAATTACTTCTCCCACCACAACGAGGTCATGCTGCTGGGTCACAACGACGAATACTTGCTCGATTTAGAGATGCAGGTCACCATCGCCTTCAATCACTTCGGCGAGGAGCTGATACAGCGAATGCCGCGGTGCAGGAGAGGCTACATCCATGTCGTCAACAACGATTTTACCGAGTGGGAGATGTACGCCATTGGGGGCAGCGCGAACCCGACCATCAACAGTCAGGGGAATCGCTACATTGCGCCCGCTAATGGCAACGCGAAAGAAGTAAATTTGTTCGCTCGTGTTTTAATTTTTCTTCAAAAGTTCGACTGTTGAAGTTGGACTGAACTGAATTGAATTGTCACAGGTGACGAAGAGGGTGGACACCGACGACGACAGCGAGTGGGCGAGCTGGAACTGGAGGACCGAGGGGGATATAATGGTGAATGGGGCCTTCTTCGTGCCGTCGGGGGCCGGGCTGGAGGCCAAGTACGCTAAGGCCGAGAGCGTCGAGCCCAAATCGTCGGCGAAGATCGATCAGCTCACCATGAACGCCGGGGTGCTCGGTGGGCCCAGGTAAACCACAAACCGTGTCCTTGCATATCTGTTATTTTGTGTGGTCCTTATTGGGGGGTTCTCTTTTTGGGTGCGCGTAAGGGCGTTTGGGTAGATGAGAGCGTCAGGGCGGGGGATCAGAGGTTGGATCTGGTATATGCGCCAAAACAGCAGACATGCTTCTCAGGGCCTGTCTGTTTTCGCCACGTGGACCAGGAGAAAGTCTGATGGTACTCACGTGTAATTTTTGGGTGTGAATTGAGGTACAATGGGAATAAAAAGAGAGAGAGGGGTTTAAAAAGGGTGGAAAATATCTTTATGTGCTGCCCCACTGTCGTCTTGCTTTGTGCATGTCAGACAGCCCAAAGGCCCGTTACACTTTTTTAAAGTAGGATCTTGATACCGTCACTCCTCATTGTTAGAATTCTCTCGGCTATTGCCTCTGTTTCTTCGGGCGCAAGTGTGGGTGGCCCTTAGGGGAAATTTGGGTCGATTTAGCTGAATTTGGGTGCACTTTTCGAGGCGAGTTAGTCATATTCTCATTTTGTTAAAGACACTCCAATTTACGTAAAGCGTCAAAGTTATCGGGACAAGAGCGGTTAATGGAAGGCTTTTTGGCTTTTGTCCCTGTGGCCTTATCGAAAAATAGGAGTGGCGGTAGATGTTCTTTTTTCACTTTAAACGAAGGGTTCGTGGTCTTTTTATGCCTCGAGAGTCAAAATCTCCATCAGGTCACGTGATGGGCCGGCTGAGAATCTGGGATTGGGCCCAACCAGACCAGCTCGTGGGGCCCACCCGTAAGCAGCCTGACCTTAACTCATTTTATGTTAATGAAGCTTTCAACATTTCTCTGTCCAACCGTTTCCTGGGAGCAGCCAGCGATTTCAATCCCTGGGTCCCACTTACATGGATAAAATCCAGCCGTCCTTTTCTTCAGTGGGTGAGCTATGGACGGTGCAGATAATAGCTCCTGGCAAAGAATTTCCTGTATGGACTAGGGGTGAGCATCGGTCGGTTCGATTCGATTTTTGCTAATCTTTGCAAAATCGAACCGAACCGATTAGACTTAGCACCGAACCGAACCGACTCAGTTCGGTTCTTCTAGGTTTTTTTTGGTTAGGCCAATATTTTTTTCATCATTTCTTACATTTTTTAATCACCATTATATTATCATCCTTTAATATTCTAATCTAAAATATTCAATACCCAAATTAGAAATAAGAAAAAGACCCTAATCTTAATGTGAATTAAAAATTTCATATTCTAAAACTTTTACGCTATATTTGGGCTTTTATATCAAAACTCACATAATTATTACTAACTTTTAATGGCAAGAATGAAAAAAAAGAACTATATTAATATAAATATTATTCTTAATTGTGATGGTGTACTTAACATAACTTTCACATATTCAACATAAAAAAGATGGTATTGATAGAAGTAATGAGATAAGTTTTCACCAATTTTTATTATGAACTATATGATTCACTAAATTGAATTTGGGTGAGGTGATATATAGGGTAAGAGATTCGGTTCGGTTTGGTTGAGTTTGGTTTTTGAAACACAAAACCGAAACCGAACCGAACTAGAGCGGTTCGGGTTCGGTTTCCGTTCCTCTAGAAAGGACTCATGCAGTGTGAAAGGGTAATTACCAGAAGTCAAGGGAGCCATAAATAATTTTGGTATAATTTCTTGTAAGGACTTATCCTCTCTCATGCATTATGTGCCTTAAAATCATTGCATCATTCATCGAATCTACTCTCTTATCCTCGTGCCTATGAAGACAGTAGGTCTCAAGCTGTAACCCTCAACTCAGCAACCAGTAGGCAACTAGTGGCTACAGCGTTATGATTTATTGCTGACGTGTGCTTGCTTTGGTGGGCCCAGGAAAAGCGCAGGGGGCACGGGGTACAATGGAGTCAACTACGGCGGGTCGGCGGCCGACGGTGGGGGCGGTGGCGGCGGGTACGGATACATGGGGATGATCTTCGGGAGCACCGCACCGCGATTGTGCTTCTTCTCTTCGAAAACTATTGTCGTCGTTGTATTCTTCTCTCTATTCTGCCTGCATCCATTGTAGACGTTGGGGGAAAATTATTTTAAATTGTTCGAGCGGAAAAAAAGAAAACTTAATTGGTTTAGTATTTTGCAATATTTGTTATTTACTGTGTTTTTGTGCATAAACTAGATTCTGATGGTGGTCGGTGGCTAGTACTTGTTACATTCCTTGATCCCGTTTAGTTTAGTGAGAGAGAGATCTCTGCACATGCCGGATCAAAGCACGTGGGAGTCTCAGTTTAAATATTTACTTCAGATCGGCTCTCAATTTAATTGTTTATACTCCGTGAATGGAGAATTGTACGTACCGGAAATTGGGAAAGCGCTTGTACAGAGGCTATTGTGTCGTGTTGTGCGCTAGACGGAAGCACCAGCACTTGTTGCGCTCAGTCTCAGGAGGAATCATCAAATCTCAAATTAATATCAGAATATAAAATAACATACGTCAATCGCTAACATAAATATAGCACGAACACAAATAATTAAAGAGAAAATAAACGATTTAATGAGATTCGACAATTTGCCTACGTCCTCGAGACAGGAAAAAAATCTTATTCAAACAACTGAGTTATAAGGGTTACAAAGTGATTCGAAGATCCAACTTGATTAAGATTGGTTCAGATAGAGAGTAAACGTAATTTGTCTTAGACTCTCATCAAACAAATTAACCCTAGAACTTTCAAATTCTCTTCTTACAATTTGGGTACATTTGGGTACAGAAACCCTACTTATATAGGCAAAGATTTCCAATAGAAAAAGAAAACTAAAATTTTTGAAAACGAATCAAAAAATAAATTAGAAGCCAAATAGGAAACTGCAGAATTGGATTTGTGGTCGACCGACTCCATATAGCGATCGACCGCCCCGTCGATCGCTAGACCAAATTGGTCCTCTGCTCCAACACTTTCTCTTGGGTGGTCGGTTAACCGGCCGGTCGACCGATTGCTCCTTCGAATTTCCAAGTTATGGGTCGACTGACCGACCTGCTGCTTCTTCTTTTCATTGTCCACGTTGTGCATGTACCAACATGTTCCTCTGCGCGATTGCCCTGTTGTATCATGCTTGTTGAACGCCAAATTTTGGATTTACCTCCAACAAGAATTAAAAAACTCTGTCAATTACATTTTAGATCCTTTTCCCATAATTCTCCACCGCGGTGAAGATTTCTCAAATATGAGCTGAACATATCGATTCACCAATTTCAGCTCAGTAAACAGGCTGCACTATTAAGGTTGCCTACGTACCTCCTACCTGATTGAGAGAGAAAAAGAGTAAAAAGTAAAAGTTATGGTTAAGAGATTTTTCTGGTTTCTCGCAATTAATCCGCTTAGCAAGAGCTAAACGGGTCGATTCGCAGGGAGAATGCGATTCAAGCTTTTCGATATGTTCTCACTACGTAAAACTTGGAAAGAAAAGATGATGGTTATAAACGAGTTGATTTAAATAGAAAGAGGGATCATATCCCACTAATCATCTACCACAACCAAATACTAGTTTATTAAGAATAAATATCATATTGAACTTATAAAGACACGCTACAGTGTTGCTTCAAATTCAAGCAAGAAAAGTAAGATGGAAAGTAAACCCTAATTAAAGTACACTAAATAAAATTAAATATTAGTTTATCAAAGTCTCAAAGTATAGCATAAGAAAAGTTATTGTTAGACTTAACATTAAGCTATCAAAGTATCTAAGTACAAACTAAGAATAATTATTAAATAGTATGCCCTAAATCTAGTTTAACTTAATTCATCACTAATCTTCAAGAATTATTAACTGATTTTAGGGTTTCAAATAGGCATAGAGTTTAATCAATTTATCTTATAGAATTAAGATTTAGTTGGTGGAGAGATTAGCAAGCTACGTACTCATGTTCATGGTGGAATTAAGCATGGTATTTAAAAGTTACATAAAAGAAATTAAATTAGAATTGAAGAACTCAAATAAAAATAGCAAGAAGAGATATGGAAGAAAATAAGAACCTTTATTAAATTTGTCACCAATCTAGTACAAAAGCCTTCTCTTCTTCACAAATCTTCTTCAAAATAGAAAAAATAGAAAAAACAATGGAAATTCAGAAAGAAAAGATGATCTAAAGAAAACCTTAAACTTGATTTTCTGAGATGCCTCTCCTCAGTTGCTCTACACGGGTATTTATAGGGATCCTAGTAGTAGAGTCCCTATAGAACGCTTTCCTCTAAACCAACACGACCATCCCTCAGGATTGCGGCGTTTCCGCGGTAATTTAGGGAAAGACGCGACACTTTTGAAGGGTTAGGGCACGTGTTTTGGCGCGCGGTTTCATCTGGTCTCTCCATCAAGCGATCTATCCTTAGAATCTTCTTTGGTATTATGGAATTTAAAATAACCTTGTTTCCTAGATAACTTAGGAAACAACTTATCTATAAATATGAATTTTAAACTTGAATTCTCCTTTAATCTTTGACTTGGGAATCAAGCAACTTAATTTAAATTTACTTTCTCATTTATCTCTGATTTAGAATATGATAATTTCTAAATTAGCCTGGGCTTGATGGGCTCTTGGGCTTCTCTTTAAACTTGTCAGTTTCTTTTGAGCTATTTTCTTCTCTTTTTAATTATAAAGGCCTGCACATTATGAAACAATAAAATGATTAAATAACAGTGCTTTATAAAAAATAAACATGAAAATATGACTAAAAATATGCACTTTTGATGAACAATCATACCTTCATACCTATCTTTTACTCGACCTCGAGTAAAACAAAAAGAAAAAAAAATTAAACTAACTCACTTTCATAGGAAACATAGTTGCACTTAGAACGTGTAATAAGCCGTTAAATCTCAGGTTACCCTAGAGGACGATTATTATCTCGTGAGAGTATTCAGTGAATTACACTCACAAAATCCATAAAAGAAAGAAAAATAAAATATTTGTGTTTTTGAAATTCCATTTTTGAAGGAGAAAAATATTTGAAATATTATTGTAATAATCAAGTAATCTATAAGTTTTAGGATCACGAAATTATTCATTCCTATACTTAGTCTCTATGCAAATATTTATTATCAATTTAGGTCAGAATTAAAATGAATTTCTTACTTAGTCTATTATTTTATCCTCAGTCATATGCACCTTTGTGACCATGATTTTTTGACTCGGAATTCTTCAACTTCAACTCTTATGCCTTATATATTAATATAATACGACCCTTTTTTTTCTTTTTTTTTGAAGTTCAAAGTATTATCATTTTGTTGCCTTTTAAGCACTTTTTTTTTAATATCTATAACTCATCTAATTTTCTTTCATGTAAATATTAAAACTTCTTAAGACCCTAATACCTAACTAATTGATTATTAAATGTGTTAATACATATATTATATTTATATATTTTTTTAAACTTACCTAATTATCTTTCGCATAAATACCAAGATTTTCTTAGGCCAAAGCACCTAGCTAATCAATAATTAGATTTATTTTTTTCATATATATATATGTGAGTGTGTGTGTGTGTGTGTGTGTGTGTGTGTGTGTGTGTGTGTGTGTGTCTAAGGCACAAGAGTCTTTGTTTTGAATCCTAAGTGTGTAAGTGTATAAAATATGAATATTTCATCAAGGTAAAAATTAAGGCTAAATTACTTTTCCAAATATTCCTCCTAAACTTAAAAATCAAACAAATAATCTTATTTTGATCGAGTATTAAGAAATCCTAATTATGATTTTTCTATTCTTTAAAATTAACTTAATTACTTACATAAATAAATCAAAATATTAATTTTCTTTATAAAAGTTTTTTCAAAATCTTTTTTATTAGTACTACCTATGCTATTTTGTTAGTACTAACCTATGTTAGTATGTTAGTAAAGTTAAATTTTTTTTATCATGTTAATTATGTCACATGTTAGAATGTTAAATGTTACATGTTAGGCCCTCCCCTATACCTATCTCATGCATTGTCCCCAATATATAAATGAATACATGTATGCAAGAAATAAAGTGTAGAAAGAAGTGATGTTATGCTACCGATACTTCGAGTCAAGTAGACCCATTGCTGTGTCTGCTTTCAGAATTGATTCCAAAAACGGTTTCAAACATTAACCATTTACCTTGAAAATATTACAATTCTTAGAATCGCATATCTCTACTGCTTTATATGAAAACACAGTTTTAACATTGAATGGCCCTGTCCATCGTGATTTCAACTTCCTTGAAAAAAGATGAAGCCTAGAATTATAGAGTAATACTTTTTGTCCGGGCATAAAAATTTTTTCTCATGATAAATTTATCATGAAAAATCTTAACCCTATCCTTTGTAATCTTCGCAGCCTCATTCCTTAACTCCTAAAGTTCAAAAATTTGCAATTTTCTAAGCGCACCGGCCTTATCTAAATCGAAATTTAGTTGTTTAATAGCCAATAAGGCTCGGTGCTCTAACTCGATAGGATGGTGACAAGATTTTTCAAAGACTAATATATAAGGAGACATTCCTAGAATCGTTTTAAAGGCGGTCCTATATGCCCATAAGGCATCTACCAATTTGGTGCACCGGTCCTTCCGGTTTAGATTCACAGTATCTTCAAGATAAGCTTAATTTGTCTATTAGAGACTTCTATCTGCCCATTAGTTTGAGGGTGGTAAGGTGTGAATAACTTATGTATTATGACATATTTTCGCATGAAAGTTTCAAAAGTTCTATTGTAAAAATGCGAGCCATTATCACTAATGATTGCACGAGGGGTTCCAAAGCGTGAAAAGATGTTTTCTTTTAAGAACTTGACAACAACTTTGTTGTCGTTTGTCTTGCAAGGGATGACTTCAACCCATTTGGATACGTAACCGACAACCACCAAGATGTATTGGTGCCCAAATGAATTAGGAAAGGGTTCCATAAAGTTAATGCCCTACACGTCAAAGTGTTCTACTTCTAAAATTGGGCTGAGAGGCATCATGTTACATTTCAAAACCCTACCTATCATTTGGCATCTTGCGTATGTCTTGTAAAAGTCGAATGCATCCTTAAATAAAGTGGGCCAATAGAACCCACTATGTAGTACTTTTTCGACAGTTTTATGGGGATCAAAGTATCCACCGCATGCAAGCTCGTGACAAAAGGTTAGAATACTCTTTACTTTCTCATCAGGAATACATCTCCTAATGATTTGGTCAGAACAATATTTAAAGAGATAAGGTTCCTCCCAAATGAAATATAGGACTTGAGATAAGAACTGATATATATCTTGTTTTGACCAGTGAGATGGGGTTTGATTTGTGACTAAGTAGTTGACTATGTCAGCAAATCATGGTTTCCTAAAAGTAGCTAAGAGTTTTTCATCGGGGAAGTTATCGTTGATTGATAACTCGTTGGAAGGGGCGTTTGGCACAGGAGGAGGTAATTGACGACGATATTTTCACACCTTTTTTATCTCAAATTTCGAGATCAAACTCTTGAAGGAGGAGGATCCAATGAATGAGTCAGGCCTTCACATCTTTCTTGAGTATTAGGTATCAAAGTATGGAATGGTCGGTGAATATTGTAGTTTTGGTCCGAAGTAGGTATGGACGAAATTTTTTCAATGCGAACACTACTGTCAAGAATTCCTTCTCAGTTGTAGTATAATTCAATTAGCCATCATTAAGAGTCCTACTTGAATAGTAGATCACATGCTGCTTGTTGTCTATTCGTTGTCCTAAGACAGCGGCTATGAAAAAATCAGAAGCATCGCATTTGATCTCAAATGGCTTAGACCAATCCGGGATAGAAATTATGGGCGTAGAGATAGGTTTCATTTTGAGCTTCTCTCAAGTGTTAAAACATTCGTCATCAAAGATGAAGGACACTTCCTTAGCTAAAAGGCTAGTTAAGAGTCTAGCAATTTTGCTAAAATCCTTAATGAATAGACCATAGAAATCACGTGTCCTAAAAAAGAATGGATGCCTTTTACACATTTTGGTATGAGAAGCTTGGCTATGACCTCTATTTTCGCCTTGTCCACTTCAATCTCTTTTCTAGAAATTTTATGACCTAGGATAATCCCATATTATACCATGAAGTGGCATTTTTTTTTTAATTTAAGGTCAAATTCTTTTCCGCACATCATTTGAGGATGAGTTCTAGATTGTGAAGATATTGGTTGAATGATTCTCCATAAATAGAGAAATCATTGATAAAGATCTCTAAAAATCTTTCAACCATGTCAGAAAATAAGCTTAACATACAACGCTGGAATGTCGCGGGGGCATTGCATAGATCGAAAGGCATTTGGCGATAAGCGAAAGTCTCAAATGGACAAGTGAACGTTGTTTTCTCTTGGTCTCCGGAGCTATGGGAATATAATTCTACCCCGAGTAACCGTCCAAGAAACAGTAATACTCATGGCCAGCTAGTCATTCAAACATTTGATCTATAAATGGAAGAGGGAAATGGTCTTTGCGAGTGGCAGCATTTAATTTTCGATAGTCAATGCAAACTTGAACCTTTGTAGGGAGTTTTGTTTGTGCAAACTCTTGGTTTTCATTGTCTACCACTGTAAAATCGGATTTCTTAGGGACCGCATGGACTGGGCTGATAAAAAATGGGATAGATTATCCCATTATCTAAAACTTTTACTATTTCAGCTCGAACGACCTCTTGCATAATAGAGTTTAACCTACACTACGGGTCCTTCTTTAGTTTTGCCTCTTCATTTAGATGGATTCGGTGTTGAACTATAACTGGACTCAATCCCGTTATGTCGGTCATCGTCCAACCAATGACTTTCCTATATTTTCTAAGGATTGTCATAAGGTTCTCTTCTTATCCACCAGTCAAGTCGGATGCAACAATGACTGTTTGAGTCTCTTATTCACCTAGATAGACGTACTTGAGATATTTGGGAAAAGCTTTTAGTTCTAGAGAAGGAGATGACTCGATATACGGAGGAATCAAGCCTGTTGGTTCTGGATCTAATAAACTTGGGCTCGATGCACACTCAATAGTAGATTGACTTCCTCATCAAGACTGAAATCCTCAGATTCCAATTTGGCGTCACACTCAGCTTTTAGTTTTATATACTCACTATGCTCACTTGTCAAGTCCTTAATAAAGTTTACCTCAAAAGGTGGATTGTCCATGTCGAAACATTGACTTCCTTAATCATATCTCCAAAAATCAATCTCAAGGATCCGTTTCTATAATTTATAATTGTATTTGCAGTTTCTAGGAATGGGTGTCCTAAGATAACACTAAGATTAGAGACTGGCTGGGTCTCTAGGATAATGAAGTCTACTGGATAGATGAATTCATCTATTCTGATAAGGACATTGGTTATTTCTCCTTTTGGGACTTTGACTGACCGGTCAGCTAACTAGACCGTGACTTGAGTCAGGCTAAGTTTGTTGTTCGCGTTTTGAAGTTCATGAAAAACTCCATCGTTGTTGAATCACGTACAAGTTATAAAACCTAAACTTGCTAGAATCTTTTAATAAAGTGTGTAGTGATAAGTATAGGATCGAATCCACAGAGACTTATTCTTGAAACTTTAGTTATTAAAAATCTCACTTTTATCTTATTCTAATTGAGAAATCCCTTGGATGAAGGTTGAAATTTTGATTTTAAAAAAAAAATAAATAAAGATCTTGTAGAAGAAAGCAAAAATACGAATAAAGTAAAAGAAAAATTAAAATATGAAGAAAGCAAAAGAAGAAATAAATACTAACCTTTTTGCGAAGATTTGAATAACCAAAATAAAAAAAGAAATTAAGAGATTGGTACGAGGGGAAGAGGAAGATAAACTAGTGAACTTGTTTCTTATCGTCGCCTTGTTGTCTCCCTCCTCCAAGCGATGCTGAAAACAAAAGAAGCTAATAAAAGAAAAGAGATGACTTCATAGAATCAAATATGAAAGAAAAGAATAGCATAAAAAAATAAAGAGAAAATTAAAGAAAAACTTAGACAATGCCGCAAGATCGTGAAGGAGAATTCTGAATTTTATTCAATAAGCATCAAATACAAAGCCCTTAACCTCTCCAATCTCGCATTACAATACTCAAAACTCTCTTTTCTGGCTTTTCATCCCTCTGGTGTTCTCTCTTTCTCTCTCTCTCTCTCAATGAATACATGTATTTATAGGAAAATAATGATAAGGGAGAGTGTAGGGAGATAGGAAGAGTTAGCTATTTTTGAATTTCAACTTCCCCTTATCTCCAAACTTGATTTATCTAGAATTCTGATCTGCAGCTTGATGGCGTGTTGATTGCTGAATATTACTTAACAGATGATAGAACTCGAAACAGTGATCAACATAAAAGTTGTAGCCCTTTAAAAATTCTGATCTGCAGCTTGATGGCGTGTTGATTGCTGAATATTACTTAACAGATGATAGAATTCAAAACAGTGATCAACATAAAAGTTGTAGCCCTCTGGATCCTCTTGAATCATCAGATTTGAGATTCGGTAGCGAAAGTTATGATTAAAATGCTAAACTGTATCCAGTTTGAATCCAAATCTAAATTGTTTCATCTCATCCGTTGATCTTCTCTCTATCCATTTATCCTCAGCAAACCCAATAGGGTCAAAAAATTCATTTTTCTTTTGAATTTTTATAATATTATCTTATCTGGTAAATCTAATCCTCAGATAAGATAGACTAAAGATTCTCTGAATTTGAGTCAATCCCTATTTGATTTGAACTTTTGGGTTTGTTTGGATATGATCCATCTTTATCTTCTCTTTATCATCTTGCAAGGATTAGAACATTAAGATAAGTGAGTTTGTAATGATTTATTATAGAATATATGTAGGAATTTAATAATATTTATGCAATATATGTGTCCAAACATTTGTACAACCCAAGTTGTTGGTATACTGAGAAAAGAAGTGAGTTGATACTCGCTCCTAAATCAAGAAGTGCTCAATTAATTTCTATCTGACCTATTGTGCAAGAGATGGTGGGACAACTGGGATCTTTGAACTTGACTGGTATCTAATTGGACAATAGCTCACTAATATTAGTGACTAAAAAAAATCTTCTTTGGCACACTAGTCTTTCTCTTTTTGGTGCACATGTCCTTAAGGAATTTGGCATAACTAGGGACTTATTTGATTGCATCAAGAAGAGGTACGTTAATCTTTACTTGATTGAATATCTTAAGTATTTTTTCCATTTGTGCATTATTATTACTCCAAAGTCTATTTGGAAATGGGGCTGTAGGCTTATGTACTTGTTCAGTTGACTTGCCTTTGGAAGTGGATAGAGTGAAAATAGAAAGAGTGGATGTTTGAGTTTGGTCCGTTGGCATTGACACTTGATTATCGACTTGTTTTTCCGACCGCAATGTGTGAACCACATTACATTGGTTCATGGTATCCTCTTGAGCCACATGAGCTTGACTAGAGTTTCTAGGGTTTGTTACCGGTTGACTAGGCAATGTCTCTTTGGGCCTTTCACTTTTGGAACTGATTAACTGAATCATTTGACCCTCTAATCTAGATATGGCTTGTCCCATATTCTGTATGAAAGAGGTCAAAATTTTCTCAAAATCAGTCTTATCGGTAGTGGAATTTTGGAAGGATGGTTGTGGAGCTTGATTGGAAAAATTAGGTTGATAATGAGGTGGTTGTAAATTTTTTGAGAAATTGGGTGTAGGATAATCATTTGTGTTTTAGGCCCATAAGAATTTAGGTGATTTCTCCAACCGGGATTGTGCATATTTGGTGGGCCTTGAAAATGTTGCATTCGTGTGTTCGGGCAACATTTGATGAGCCATGAACATAGGACACTCTTCAGAAACATAGTTCATAGCTTGACAGTAAGTACAACCCGCAGGTGATGTTGGATTGACTTGGTTCACAGAAACGAGATTCCTAAGCTCTATGGCTTCTAGTCTTCACATAACGTTATCTAATTTAGGTTCAGTTGCTATGAAGTCCTCTATCGAATGAAGACCTCTTCTGGAAGAGATTGAGTTGGAATTCCTAAATTCTTCGCGGGTAGGTTCCCATTGGAGGCTTTTTTTTCGCTAGGTCTTCGTATATTTTCACCCTTCATGTTTATCTGCTTTCAAGAATCTTCCTTACTCATGGTTTCTAGGATAGTCCTATTTTGATAATCTAGACCATCATAGAGGATTTAGCATAGCCACCACTTTTCTATGCCATGATTAGGGCATTAGACAAGAAGGTCTTTGAAACGTTCGAAATATTTCCAAAATGGTTTGTTAGGTTCTTACTTGCACTGTATTATGTTTTTCCTCATAAGAGCGGTCTTATGGATGGGGTAGAACTTTTTTAAGAAGGCTTTGATGAAATAGTCCCACGATGTGATAGAATTTTCTGGTTAACTGTATAGCCATTTCTTGGCTAGGTCCTTGAGGGCGAAGGTACAAAACATAACCTTATTGCATTATCTCCTAACGTGGTATCCTCATCATGAGGGATACCTCTTCAAATTCTCTTATGAAGAAGTATGCATCCTCGGATTCTAGACCATAGTATTTAGGGAGAGTGTTAATGAATTATGGCTTTATCTTAAAGCTTTTGCTTTCATCTTTGGGAAGCTGAATGCAAGACGGAAGTGATGTCCTAATTGAACCTATCCAAGCGATATCGGTTGTGTCATGATTTGGTTAGGTTGAGGTGGTGATATAGTCCTAATTAATTTAAAGGTAATTAAGTCTCTCGAACACACTTGCATGCACAATCAATTCAAACCAATTCACCAATCAAAAAGAAAATAAAAATCATTCAATCCTATTCTAGGGTAAACTTAGACATAGACGACTCCTAACTTTAGATTATCTATGGGAGGTATATTACAGACCTTAACCACAAGTTAAACAGCCAGGTGGGTGGCAAGATTGGTGGGAGGTATCCATCAAGATGTACCTAATTATGCCATACCACTAACCTTCGAGGTTTCGCCTCTCAATCCCCTACCTAGCCACCAATTTGACAAGACTTAATTTCTAATGATTTCCTTCTTTAGTCAATCTCCTAGTGAGTCCGATTAATCCTAGGACTAACATTTAATTAATTTTTAAACTAGGGTTAGGTTGTGAGTGCAAGGAAGATGGCTTGTGTGCTAAGAGAGGGAAATGACGTCCTCACCTTATGCTGTTTATGGGTTTTGCCCTTAAGATGTATTAGTGCACGTTTACAAACAAATAGAAAAGAATTCACTCAAAAGCAGTAAATCAGCCAAGAGTTCTTCCTAGTCTATATGCAATGCGAACGTACCTGGTCTCCACCACTCTTCAACAAAAATTTAAGAATTTAAATAGACGCGTGCCTATGATGTAAGAGTCTAATTTTTTTAAAGTTAATCAACTAATAAGTTACTATTAATTTATTAGAAATATGTAGGGTTATCAACTAGAAAACTATCAACTACAGTAAATAATTTAAACAATTCCAAGCAGCCCTACATAAAAACAGGTGAATAGTCGACTCAATAGGCCATGTTTTCGCGGCTTTTGTCGCGTTTACGCGGCCTTGTTGAGGGTTTAGGGGATCTGCTAAAAATGCAGAGTCCCACAACCACTTATATGTCCTTTAGTGTAATTTATTTCCCTGTTCTCCAAAGCTGCACACAATAATAAAGAAATTAGGGTTTAGTAAACAAAGAGAACTGTACCATTCTTTCCTCGACAACAACACCAAAATTTTAATTAATAGAGAAAAAATAAAAAGTAAAAGTTAAGGTTAAGAGATTTCTCTGTTTTCTCGCAATTAATTCGCTGTAGCAAGAGTTAAACGGGTCGATTCACAGGGAGAGATGTGATGCAAGCTTTTCAATACGATCTCTCTGTGTAAAACTTGAAAAGAAAAGATGATAGTTATAAAAGAGTTGATTTAAATAAAAAGAGGGATTATAGCCTACTAATTATCTATCACAACCAAGCACTAGTCTATTAAGAATAAATATCAATTGAACTTATAAAGATTAACCCTAGAGTGTTGCTTTAAACTCAAACAAGAAAAGTAAGATAAAAAGTAAACCCTAATAAAGTACACTAAATAAAATTAAACATTAGTTTATCAAAGTCTCAAAGTATAACATAAGAAAAGTTGTTTTAGACTTAACATTAAGCTATCAAAGTATCTAAGTATAGATTAAGAATAACCATTAAATAGTATACCCTAAAGCTAATTTAACTTAATTTATCACTAATCTTCAAGAATTATTAACTGATCCTAGGGTTTCAAATATGCATAGAGTTCAATCAATTTATCTTATAGAATTAAGTTTTAGTTGGTGGAGAGATTAGCAAGCTACGAGGGAATAAGTTAATCATATTCATGGTGGAGTTAAGCGTGGTATTTAAAAATTGCATAAAAGAAATTAAATTAGAATTGAAGAATACAAATAAAAATAGTAAAAGATATATGGAAGAAAATAAGAAACTTTATTGAATTTGTCACCAATCCAGCACGAAAGCTTCTCTTCTTCACAAATCTTCTTCGAAGTAAAAAAACTAAAAAATACAATAGAAATTTAGAAAGAAAAGATGATCTAAAGAAAATCTTAAACTTAATTCTCTGAAATGCCTCTCATCAGTTGCTATATAGGAGTATTTATAGGGGATTTCAATAGTAGAGTCCCTGTAAAACACTCCCCCCCAAACCGACACGACAATCCCTCAGGATTGCAGCGTTTCCGCGACAATTTAGGGGAAAACACGACACTTTTGAAGGGTTAGGGCACATGTTTTGACACGTAGCTTCATCTCGTCCATCCATCTAGAGATCTATCCTTAGAATCTTTGTTGGTATTCTGGAATTTAAAATAAACATGTTTTCTAGATTACTTAGGGAAAAAGTTATCTATAAATTCTAATTTTAAACTTGAATTCTCCTTTATCTTTGACTTGGGGATCAAGCAACTTAATTTAAATTGACTTTCTCTTTTATCTCTGATTTAGGATAGGATTGTAGACTGTCTAAAAAATCACTAAAAATAAGTCATCAGATAATAGAGTTCATACTTCAGACGCGAGGCTAATCAAAGCCATTCATGCAATGCCAAGACGCAGGGCTCGAAACCTACGCACCAACATCCCTCCAATGCCAAGACGTAGGGCTCAAAGCCTGCGTCCCAACATTCCTCCAATGCCAAGACGTAGGCTCGAAGCCCGCATCTCAGCAGAACTTCAATGCCAAGACACGGAGCTTGAAGCCCGCGCCTCAGACATGAAGCTCGAGGCACGCGTCCAAAAGCACATCAATGATAAAACACAGATTTTGAGGCTCGTGTTTTAACACTATAGCAGTGCCCAAACGCGGAGCTCGAGGCCCGCGTCCATCATCATTTCAATGGCTAAACGTAGAGCTCAAGCCCGCGCTTCAACCGCAAATGAGCCCTGCGTCTCAGTTATAACTGCCCATATTACTAGGTCAAGTACTGTCCACGTAATGAGGGGAGTTAACCCCATTATGAAAGATTTTTAGGGGACAATTTTACCTCGAGAACCTCTATAAATAGCTAGAGCTGTTAATGAAGAGGGGTCAGAATTTTCAGGTAAGGATTATTGGCTTTACAAGAGTTCAACTCCTCTACAAAAACTTGCTGAGTTCAAGTTTTTACCTAAGTCTCTTTGAGATTTCAATGGATAGGAGCTGTGCTACTCCATCAGTGATTCAAAGAGAAAAGTTTTGAAGAAGCTTGACATTCACCCGGTCAATAGAAAATAAGATTCACTTTCCATCGTTACGCAAAAATCCCAGCCTTAATCAAATAGAAGATTTGAGCTTGAGCATCTCCTCCCTCTTGTAGTCGAAATTTTTGGAAATGTAATCTTTCACTAATTAAAGGAAACTTTACATATTTTCAACTTTCCTCCCCGTACAAGAGATGGCAACTCCGCTAGGGACTACTTTCTCCACTAACGAGCAAGTTGTGGCGCAAGGTAATGTCAACTTCATGGGAATGACGATTGAGTCACTTCTCGTGGAATTCGACTAGGCAAAGTACAAGGAGTTTTTCTCTTCTACCTCCAAGAGCCCCTGAGTGGTACGACAATACCGCAAGGTCTCCTCAGAGATCTGCTCTAAAGTCTCTTCGAAGACTTCTCCAAAGATGGCCTGCGTAAACAGCGCGATTTCTGGCTGCCTCGCCTGCGTGGCCCGCGTCAACTTCTCCTACGAGACCCGCGAGGCCAACGTCATTGAAGACCAATCTTGTCATGCCCCTCCTCTCAAGATTCCTTAGTTTCAGGTTATCGGGGGTCCCCAACAACCCATGAAGTGTAATCAGAATGCTGAACGTCGATAAAGACATCGCGCACGTCGACAACAGATGGAAGAAATTGGAAAAATTATCTATTCAGTAGAAACAGGACGCGAGGCTCAAGCCCGCGTCTCTTCTGAACTGCATCATATGCACGAAGTCTGCGTCTAGATACCAAATGCAGAGCTCATGAGGCTCACATTTTTGAGTCCCTACCTCGCAGACGCGATGTTCAGTAATGCGAGGTTTGCGTCTCTTCTCAGAGACACGTGACCCGCGTCTCTACTTCCGAATGCGGGACTCATGAATTCCGCGTTTCTCAAGTGTCGCCAAATAAACGCGACAATCGGCAATACAAGGTCCGTGTCTCTTCTCAGCAGAGACACGAGACCTGCATCTTAAAGACAAAATACGAGAGCCGCGTCTGTCCTACAGAACGTGAACTCCGCGTCTCTGAACCTTGCGCCCCTGAGACTTGCATCTTGGAGTTGTGACGTAAGGTTAATATTCGCCCCCTGATGGCTAAGGTCAGAAGAGAGCTGAAAAGTCCTCATCCTCAGAAACTCGAGGCTGGTCTCTTTGATCCCCCTTCGACGGATCTAAGGGACTACTTGATGAAGAAGAGTGTTCATCAAATCACTCCACAATGCTGCTATGAACGGCTCATCACAGCGGTGCTCTCTGAAGGCCACTTGCAACTTACATATAAGCAAACAGTCGATGTTCAACCAGTTATCAGCAGTGCCAGTCTCCCATTCAGCTAAGAAGTATCGCTCCTGCGAGAAGAGAACCTTCTCTGACACAAATATCCTAAAATCACTGCAAATATGGTGGGTCCAAGCACTACACCAAACAGGACTAAGGGGAAGCAGCCGATAATCAGTTCCGACGAGTCTGACACTGAGCTTGAAGAAGTGTACCGACATACCCATACTCAGACAGGTACGCTAGCCTCAGTGGACTACAGTGCCCTAGCCCAGGGCATTGAAATAAGCGAAGCACACTCTGCATCGCGAAATAATAGGCCTCGAACTCTTCCGTAGAGAAAGAAGCCTTCATGTGCATGGCGGGGACTCCTAAAGAAATGGCCAGGCACTTTGAACAATAAGCCCAGGTCCAGAGGGAGCAACTTGATATGATTCGTGTCCAACAAGAATCTATCGACACCCTTAAGCAGATGCTTTCTCAATTGCTTGAGGACAAAAAGAAGAAGCCAAGGACCAAGACTCCTTCCAAGAAGTCCAAGGAAAAATGGAAGGAAGGGGGAGAGCTCATCTTCTGCACGCACTGAAGATAAAGAGCATTCCAACTCTAATCTAAGCCTCCATCTGAAGAGGAGGTTAATTCAGAGAACAAGGGTACTCATTCTAAAAGGATGAGCAAATTAGAGCAATGCCTTGACACCCTCACCAACCGGAAAGGCCTCCAAGAAGCGGGAGTGGTCGGTTATACTCGGCTGAGTGGGATCTTGTCCCGTACCCTCCTAAATTTAAAGCTTTAATCTTACAGACCTTCAACAACAAAGGGTCACCGAACCAGCACATATACTACATCAAGTCCCAAACCGAAAATGTATTATCAAATGATGCCATCCTGGCATGTTTGTTCATCGGCACCCTGAAAGGGATTGCTTTTGAATGGTTCATGAAGCTTCCAGAAGGCTCTATCAAGAACTGGGGTGATCTGAACAAGATTTTTCTCACCTGTTTATTCGAAGATGATTCAGAGATTATCATGACAACTCTCCTACGATGAGATAATAGAAAAGAGAGCTCGTTAAAGTATTTGTGGAGATATTTCAGAATATGGCACTCTGATGTCCCAGCGGTATGACCCAGGCCACCTTAGTGGAAATATATCGCCACAATTTGTAAACCTCACTCCTAACTCAGATAGGAGTAGCTAAAAGCCGTACCTAGAAGCAGTTGGTCCAGCAAGGCGAGCAAGTAGAGGAGATTATTGCCAGGGTTAAGGCAGAAGAAAACAAGCCCAAACCCGAGAAGTCGACAAGGCGCGCACCAGAAGCATCTTTATAAGGTAAAAGGAAGGACACACTGGCCACAGAAACGAAGTCTCCCACTAAACCCCAACCAGCTAGAGGTGGTGGTTCTTCAAACCAGCCACGCGCTAATAAGCTGTACTCCTTCAAGGACGAGCATGTTGATTCATTGTTCAAGTTACTCAACAAGAGCAACAAACTGAAGCTTCCTGAAACTAGACGTTCTAAGGAGGTGGTAAGATTGACAATCCTAATTACTGTTGGCCCAAAGGCCATTAGCCCTATATCTTGATGGATATTTTGATGATAACAAACCATATCTAGTTATGTATTTAACAATTTTTGTTTAAAAGCATTTCAGGTTAAAACAAGTTGATTTGACGGCTCCACAATCAAGACTCACAAGTTTGGAGTTCGCCAAAAATTTGCATTCCCAAGCCAAGCACAATAGAAAGCTTTGGGAACAAGACGATGAAGAAAAGACCAAGTCAAGATCAAGACTATGAAGAATACCAAGATTTGTATTTGTATTTTTCATTTTAGATATTTTGTCAAAACTTAGATGTTAGAAGTAGAGTTATGGGATTACCACCTACACACACATTTTAATTTGGTTCATGACTTCAAAAAGATTTTTAATTTCTATTTTTCAGTTTAGAGTTAACATGTTAAGTTTTTGGAAAATAGTTTAAAGTGTTGGAAAAAACATTTATTTGGAAAAACAAGTTTTATCAAAGAAGTTTGTTATAAAAATGTTTCAAATTTGTTAGAGTAGTGACATAGGCTCACACTCTAAGTTTTTCAAGATACAAAACTTCTAATCCAAGTCCATTTCCAAAAACCCATGTTTCAGGTTTCTGGAAGTTCTGATTTTTCAGAACTGACAGAATCCGGTCGACCGTCCCGGTCGACCGGCGCGCACAATTCTGTGCATGTTGTGTCAGTCGACCGTCTCGGTCGACCGAGCACTGTGCAGTGCTCTCGGGTTGTTTGGGTCAACCGGGACGGTCGACCGTAGATCCCCAACGGTCTGATTTTTGACCGTTGGCGGTCGACCGTCCCGGTCGACCGGATGCTGTCAGATTTTCTGACAGACTCCAACAGCTCTATTTTCTGACAGATTTCTTTTGGGATTTGATCCCAACGGATCTCTGAAGCTGTTTTTGACCCCTATAAATAGGAGATCACTTCAACATGATAACACAACAATTAAGATCATTTTTACAAGAGATTTTCAAAAGATTTACAAGTTTTCAAAAGGCTTTCATTTAGAAAAGATTTTCTCTCCAAAAGCCCTAAATTTCTAGACACCCATTTGAAGTCTTTACCTCTACTTCTCTCTAGCTTTTGCACTACACAATCCTATAATTCTTCATCTAGATATTGGTTCTAGGATTGTGCAAGTGAGCGATTTTTGATCAAGTGTGATCATCTTCTTATTGAGTGAAGTTGTAGAGGCATCGGCCTCAAGGCGAGCTAGTGTGCTCCGGGTGGTGTTGCGGCATCATGAGAGATAGGACAAGTGTGTCCTTGTATTGGTGGTCCAGTGGGATCTTCAATAGTGGAAATCCTTCAAGTGTGAAGGCGGGGACGTAGAGCGTGGCTCGAACCTCGGAAACATATCTGCGTGTTTGCGTTTGCTCAAATCTCTCTAAACTCAACTCCTTTATTTCTTGCACTATAAAATGCTTCATTTATTGCAAGTCTTTTATTTGAGCTAATTGTGTTAGTTAAATTTTAAATTCCGCATTTGTGCCATTTTCATATAGCCATCACCTATTCACCCCCCTCTAGGTGATTTCAATTGGTATCAGAGCCTAACCCTAGTATTTGGTTTAACCACCTTAGGGAGATCCTTGTTATTGGCTATACTATTTGTTGCATTCTTCATATTTTGTGCATCTTACTATTCATCTATGGCTTCACTTGATTTTTCTAGCATCAAGTCTCCACCTAAATTTGATGGTTTGAACTTCCCCATTTGGAAGGTCAAGATGAACCTCTTCCTTAAGTCCCTAGGAGTTAGGGTAGCTAGGGCCATAACTAAAGAATTTGTAGAGCCTCTCACCGATGAGAGATCATGGTCCGAGGACACTACCAAGGACTATGAGGCTAATGCTAGGGCTCAATATGCTTTAACCCAAGCCCTTAATGAAGATGACCTCTCACGCATCATTAACTGTAAATCTGCTTATGAAGTATGGAATGTTTTAATTGTGACTCATGAGGGAACGTCACAAGTCAAGAGATCCAAGATTGACTTGCTTCGTTCTCAATATGAGAATTTTTGTATGCTTGAAAGTGAGAGTATTGATGATATGCTCACTCGTTTCACCAAGATCACTAATGCTTTATCTTCTCTAGGTGACACGATCGACAATGACCAAAAGATTCGCAAGGTCATTAGAGCTCTTCCCAAAACTTGGGAAGTCAAGGCAACAACTCTTAAAGAACTTAACGATCGGAAGGAGATGGACTTCTCCGGCTTCATCAGTAATCTCAAAACCCATGAGATGGAGACGAAGGTAAGAGAAGAAAGGGAGGCACCCAAGAAGAAAACAATCGCCTTCAAAGCCACTCCAACCACTATTGAAGAGGACGACTCATCGGAGGATTGCGATGAGGACTTTGCCATGCTTATCCGGAAGGTAGGCAAAATGTTTTACAGGAAAGGGAGGCAAAGCAACTTCCGAAGAGGGAAACCTCAAGGAAGGTTTGAAAAGAAGAGAGAAGAACCCGGTCCTTACTTCCATTGCAAGAAGATCGGACATGTCATAGCGGATTGCCCCGCTCTCCAAGCAACCACCTCCAAGCATGCACCAAAGAAGAAAAAGGCTATGGTAGCAACGTGGGATGACACGGAGTCGAAATCCGAAGAGGAGAACGACGCCGCTCATATGTGCTTCATGGCACAAGGTGAGGATGCTTCTAAGGTAACCCTTGATAACACTTTAGAAGATGATGATCTTACAATGGATGAACTTGCACATTTTTTTCGAAGAACTACAACATAGATATGAGATCTCTCAATCTCATAATAAAAAATTGAAAAAGGAAAATGATATTTTAAAGAATAAACTTGATACTTGTCTTAATGAGAAGAATGTTTTATCTATTGCTTTTGAAAAATTGAAAAATGATTTTGGTAAATATAAATTGGCTCATAAAGGAAAAACCCCCATGATTTCTTGTAATAAAAATGAATTTGTGGAAATTCAAAACGTGTTGAAAATTTGGATAACACTTTAAAGAAGTGTGCTTTTGATCTTAATAAATTTGCATCTAGATTTCCTAAGGGAGTAACCCAAGGGAAACATACAAACCATGCTCATGCACGGAAACATGCACACACACATAAACATGCATACATGTATGGTAGTGGTAGAATTTACATTTGCACGCATTGTGGCCGCAAAGGCCATTTAGAAAAATTTTGTTTTGCTAAGCATAATGTACATAATAAACATGTTTGGATTCGCCCCGGTACTAACCCTATAGGACCTAAGAAAATTTGGGTACCAAAAGACCCACCTATTTTAGTTGATACAGGTGGATCTACTTCCTCCAAGACATAGGGGGAAACGGTGCCCGGGTGGTGGATGCAACAAAGCCCAAAGATCACATCAAGCTTGCATCGCTATCGTGGAGGCACCTATATTTTGGAGATTGCCTATGTTCGGTAACTTCTCCATTTAAAAGTTTAATTTTTTGTTTGATATATATACAAATGTGTAGAAGTGTTAGCTTATTTTTGTGCTCTATAGACATATGCTAATGTAGAGTTACATTTCTATCTCAATTGTGTATATGCCATATTTTTTTTTGTTTGATATCTTTTGTGAATGTCCACATATCTAGTCTTCATGATATATCTATGTACTCATCGTAATTCAAAAACTAAAAATTAATTTTTGAAATTTTTTTTCATATTTAAAGCAAATACCTTAGAGATGACAATTGCGCACCTCAACTCATTCAAGAGGAATCAAGAGGATGAAGTTCAGAACCCGTCACTAGGTATTCGGCTTCAACATCTCTAAAACTTTGTATTATATATGAGAAATTAAAATAAAATGTCTTATATGTAATTTTGGTTGATAAGTTGGACTTAATGAAGATTAAAACATGTTGTTTGTATCATCCTTGTATTTAATTAATATTTTTTAAAATTTTTTTCTGGCTGTTTCTGCAGACTGTCTTTCAGGCAAAGACGGTCGACCGTAAATAGGAGCGGTCGACCGATTTCGCCTGAAATATATTGCCTTTATTTTTTATCTGCTATTGGTCGATCGTCCTTAGACCCGGTCGACCGCTGCAAGTTTGCAGAACTCTCGGGATCCTTGGGTCGACCGACCGGTCGACCGTTCTGAGATTTCAGAGCTCTCGGGTTTTCTGGGTCGACCGACCGGTCGACCGTTCGTCGATTTCAGCCCTAAACTGCTATTTATTTTCACTTTTTCTCTCTCTCTCTCTCTCACTCCTTCAGCCGACGAACCCACTTCCTCTCCTTCTCCAAAAATTCTCTATCTCTCCAATCTCTCAATCAATTCAAAATCAATTTAAAACCCACCTCATACTCCATCTACAAGTGCTTGATTTTCAGTTTCAGGTCTTCTCATCCGCTGGATTCAAAGATTTTCAGGTTTTCTTGATCTAGGGTTTTGGATCTTCATCTCTCAGGTAAAAATCTAATTTTTTCCCTCTAATCTTACTATCTAGCTTCTAGATCTTCCCTTATTTGTCATCATTTCTAGGTCTCTAGCTTTCTAGATCAAGCCTTAACCTAAAAATCATTTTTTTTCAAAAAATATGTCTACATCTAAAAGAACTAGGACTGAGAAAGGTAAATCAGTAGCTCACACCTCTTCCCACACTCCAAAACCTAAAAGAACCTTTGTAAATGAGCTTGCTGGAAACCGTTATATCAATCTTTCCAAGAGAAACATAATTTCGGGGAGATTTGTAGTTATCCAAGACTTTGAACATCTAGATATCCCCCGCATTTTGCAAAACAATTCCTTAAACGAGTTCTTAACCATTAAAGAACAAGTTTATACTTCCCTCGTGCCTTATTTCTATGCCAATTTCTCATTCGACGGAAACCGTATTTTCACTAGAGTCCTAGGCAGGGACATTGACATTAGTATTGGTCAGTTCGCTGATATCCTTCATCTCTCCCCTGGTGGAGCTGATATATATTCCCATGACCTTCATGATTATGAGTTTCCGGAGGGTGAGTCTGCGCTCACCGCATCCACATTGATTCACGGGGATGACAACCCCGGCTTGGTCAGGAACGAAGTTGTGAGCAGGTTCACTCTCACTTCCCAAGTCCTAGCCAAGATCATTTTCTATAACATTGTCCCTAAATCTGGTGAATATAGCCATGCTAGGGGTCCTGTGCCCTTGATTATCTATTGTCTCTTGCGAGGAATTAAGATCAATATTTCCCGTATCATAGCTTCCCACATGGCATCCGACCAGATTCGCATGTCCGGTAGGGGTTTACCCTTTGGCATGATTATCACCCGTCTTCTCAAATCTCTAGGCTTCGATCTTTCCTCTGAGACTTCTGATGATCCACAAATAGACATTGACGGAGTTCTATTGAAGAGGATGGAAGCTCAGTTGCGTCGTCACACTCCTGTGCAACCTCATGTTCCTCCTCCTATTTTTCCTGGATCTTCATCTGCACCTGGGTCTTCTTCGGCCCCAGGGATATCTTCTGCTCCTGGCCTTGTCTTACCTTCAGACCTTCAGGCCATGATTTCTTCTGAGGTTCGCTCTCAGATTCAGGAGCACCAGTCCTAGTTTGAGCAGCGAGAGGCAGCTCTTCGTACGGAGATGGAGGCCCGTTTCCGACAAGAGGACGCTTTCCGTGCGAAGATGAACTCTCAGATCCGAGGTATTCGTAACGATATGTCTTATTTTGCCGACTCCATGAGATTCATGGATACGCAATTTGAGGCTCTCTTTACGAAGTTCGACATGGTTCCTCCTGATCCCTCTTCTATTGCTCGTCCACTTCCCTCCACCGGCCCTCCATTTCCTACCAGAGCTCCTTCTTCTGTTTCCCCACCTCGTCCAAAGGTGGTCGGCGTTGATCCCGAGGAGGCCGCTTCTTCTTCTTCTTCTTCAGAGGAAGACGATGATGGAGATAAGACCATGGCTGAAGGCGCTGCTGTGGAGAGCTCTTCAGAGGACGACGAGGATGATGATGACGATGAGGGCGACGATGCTGGTGGTGCCGAGTGATGAGAGTGACCTACCCTTTATTTGATGATGTCAAAAAGAGGGAGAGTTATTTGTTGAGAGAGACTCCATATTTTGTACTTATATTTTGTGTATATTTTTCTGTTGTTGGACATCTTTATCTTGTATTTATGTTTGTGTGGACATGTGTGTTTCATTTCAACTTTTATGACATGAGTCTTTTTATCTAGCATAGATATGTGTTATGGATGCATTGTGGTGTATTGTGGAGTATCACCCACCATTTCTTTTTGAGATTTATCTATGCCTGAGTATTTTTTTAGTATATGCATGTGTTGAGGGGGAGCTTCACTTGAAGTCTCCACCCAAAATATTTGAGATAACTAAATATGTTTTGTCATCATCAAAAAGGGGGAGATTGTTGGCCCAAAGGCCATTAGCCCTATATCTTGATGGATATTTTGATGATAACAAACCATATCTAGTTATGTATTTAACAATTTTTGTTTAAAAGCATTTCATGTTAAAATAGGTTGATTTGACGGCTCCACAATCAAGACTCACAAGTTTGGAGTTCGCCAAAAATTTGCATTCCCAAGCCAAGCACAATAGAAAGCTTTGGGAACAAGACGATGAAGAAAAGACCAAGTCAAGATCAAGACTATGAAGAATACCAAGATTTGTATTTGTATTTTTCATTTTAGATATTTTGTCAAAACTTAGATGTTAGAAGTAGAGTTATGGGATTACCACCTACACACACATTTTAATTTGGTTCATGACTTCAAAAGATTTTTAATTTCTATTTTTCAGTTTAGAGTTAACATGTTAAGTTTTTGGAAAATAGTTTAAGGTGTTGGAAAAAACATTTATTTGGAAAAACAAGTTTTATCAAAGAAGTTTGTTATAAAAATGTTTCAAATTTGTTAGAGTAGTGACATAGGCTCACACTCTAAGTTTTTCAAGATACAAAACTTCTAATCCAAGTCCATTTCCAAAAACCCATGTTTCAGGTTTCTAGAAGTTCTGATTTTTCAGAACTGACAGAATCCGGTCGACCGTCCTGGTCGACCGGCGCGCACAATTCTGTGCATGTTGTGTCAGTCAATCGTCTCGGTCGACCGAGCACTGTGCAGTGCTCTCGGGTTGTTTGGGTCGACCAGGACGGTCGACCGTAGATCCCCAACGGTCTGATTTTTGACCGTTGGCGGTCGACCGTCCCGGTCGACCGGATGCTGTCAGATTTTCTGACAGACTCCAACAGCTCTATTTTCTGACAGATTTTCTTTTGGGATTTGATCCCAACGGATCTCTGAAGCTGTTTTTGACCCCTATAAATAGGAGATCACTTCAACATGATAACACAACAATTAAGATCATTTTTACAAGAGATTTTCAAAAGATTTACAAGTTTTCAAAAGGCTTTCATTTAGAAAAGATTTTCTCTCCAAAAGCCCTAAATTTCTAGACACCCATTTGAAGTCTTTACCTCTACTTCTCTCTAGCTTTTGCACTACACAATCCCATAATTCTTCATCTAGATATTGGTTCTAGGATTGTGCAAGTGAGCGATTTTTGATCAAGTGTGATCATCATCTTATTGAGTGAAGTTGTAGAGGCATCGGCCTCAAGGCGAGCTAGTGTGCTCCGGGTGGTGTTGCGGCATCACGAGAGATAGGACAAGTGTGTCCTTGTATTGGTGGTCCAGTGGGATCTTCAATAGTGGAAATCCTTCAAGTGTGAAGGCGGGGACGTAGAGCGTGGCTCGAACCTCGGAAACATATCTGCGTGTTTGCGTTTGCTCAAATCTCTCTAAACTCAACTCCTTTATTTTCTTGCACTATAAATTGCTTCATTTATTGCAAGTCTTTTATTTGAGCTAATTGTGTTAGTTAAATTTTAAATTCCGCATTTGTGCCATTTTCATATAGCCATCACCTATTCACCCCCCTCTAGGTGATTTCAATTACTGCTTGTACCACAGGATGCTAGGGCACCCTACCAAGAGTTGTTACATCTTCAAAGACATCCTCCAAGCTTTGATTGATGCAGAGGTGCTCAAGCTCCGCCCGGAGCAGAAGAAAGTAACAACTAACATGACGTCATTTCTTCAGTTCGGGGTACAATCTCCAACGCCAGCCGGAGTAGTTCCCATCCCAAAAGGGGAACTAAGGATGGTCAATACAGATCCACACTACCAGTGGGAGAACGGCCTCGTACCTGTTTCTACTCCTCAAGAAGAGATCATATGGGTTCATCCCAACCTCGTGGAAGGCGAGCAGTGGACTACTATTACCAACAGGAGGTCCAGAGGCAAAGCAAAAGCCTCACCTTGCAATGTGGTTGATTGGTCACTAATGTTGCATATTTAGTATCATATTTCCATACTTATTATAGAATAAAATCTGCATTGTCCTAATTAAATGCTTAATTTATTTGCAGGCCCATTTCTTAAGGAGATGAAGAGAAATGAGCCCAAAAGCCCACCAAATTCTAAATTAAATTAGAATTAATTCGAGCTCAGTGAATCAGGGCAAAATCAAGAGGTTGAAAACTAGTTGAGAAGAATCCTCTCAGAATCGATCGGTTAAAGCCAAGAATCAAAGGCCATTTCGTCACAATCCTGGACTCAAACGAGAAAACCAACTGAAGATAAATGCAGAAGGAAAAATCAGGGAGACCCACCAATAGGGTGTGGCCACCTGGCCACACCCTGGCCGCGAAAACGCGGCCAAAGCTGCTTTTCTGCGGCTTGGTTAAGGAGTTAGGGGGAGCAAACGCTCCCCCACTCTTCCCGGGATCCTGTAGGTTGGGTTTTTGTCTATAAAAAGTCAGTATTTGCACTGAAAATGGGACGACCATGCAGAGATAGGATTTAGCCTAGTTTTCATTTCTTGTAGTTTAGGTTTTTCTTTCCTTTTATGTAATTTGTATGTAAGCTTAGGTTAGATGAATATTCATGTAAGTAAGAGAGAGGCTTATGTTGAGAGTGACACCGATGTACCCTCCTCCTTTCTTCCATCGTTTCAAGCAATAAAAGGTAATATGTTTATGTTCTTCTTTACTTTCATTTTCTTTTTCTTCTTCCTACTTTACCTCTTTTGTTTTTGATGAGCTTACAAGTGAATCCAGAAGCATAAGTATAATGATATTGTGTGAGTGCCAACGATAGTTCATGAAGACGTTCTCCTCCTCAAGATCCGTATCACTTCATTCTTGCTCCGCTTGATGATATAATGCGAATGGGGACTGAGCTCAATCCTATGATCTATGCGTTGAACGCTTCCAAGCAAGGTAGAACATGCAAGGGTTCCAGGTAAGTCATCAACCAAACTTGGTGAGTACTTCTTTCATCTTCTTTCTTCACTTTTTTATTTCTTAGTTTAGATCACCAACACCCACTTCCTTCATCACTCCTTTTCACTTCTTTGTAAATAATCATTTGTACATAGTCACTTTCTAATTCTCTCCACTTTCTTCATTCTACCGTTTTCTTTCTAACTTTAACATAACTCTTTTTTCATTTTTATTTCTTAAAAACAAAGAAGAACTTTCATTTTCTTCATAAAGATTTCAATACAAACCTTGAACGCTTCTATCGCAAACCCTCCTTGTGGATCACGACCCACATAGCCACTTGCTATCGCGGTAAGAATTGAGCACTTGCACATGTTTATTCTTAAGTTCTGAAATACTGTATTTTGTGTGTAGGTTCAAGCTTCAATCAGTGGTGTGTGCTTCCTCCAGAGAAGCAGAAACTGATGTTGCCTCGCTAACTGATTCAGAGGAGGAGACAATCATCCTTGCTACAGAACCGAATGCACCGCTCATAACAGAGACTTGTTCAGGTCAGTCATATTTAGAAGTACGACGAAATGGTGACAAATCCACCTAAACTCACCAAAGAGCCAACCAAGCAATCCACAAAGGAACCTGTGAAGAAGCAAAAGGAGCTTCAGTATACCAAAACTCTCCCAAAAGATAAAGCGAAGGGTTCTTCAACACCTTATCGCTTTGATGTTTTGGTTTAGCTGGCCAACATCCCGACCAGGATTACCTTCTATGAGTTTTTGAGACTGTCCAAATCAACAAGGGAAGCTCATAGAGAAGCTTTAGCCTATGCTGAGTATTCTGACTAAATCGGAGGAGGAAGATGAAGAAAATTGCCTCCACGCCTTCACTCTAAACGACATGCAGGTCAAGGGGATGCAGGGTCTGTACTTCACATGGTACATTGGATCATCTAAAGTGAGCCACATTCAGGTAGATCCAGGATGTGAGCATCATGCCCTGCTAGGTCATGCAACACTTGGGAATCTTCACTCATCGATTGAGCGCCACTCAAACTACCATTTATGGCTTCAATGCCAATGGTACACGCCCAAAAGATCAAACTCAAATGCCAGATCGGGGACCTGAGATCTGAGGTGACATGCTATGTTATTGACGCCGACACTTCGTATAATTTGTTACGGGGACGACCATGGATTCATCGCAATTCCATTGTCCCCTCTATACTCTCCATCAAGTCATGAGTATGTTGACAGAAATGAAAGAGTCCGAACATTGATTGCCGAAAAGCATCCATTCAAGGGTAGAGAATTACTTTACAGACTCCCTACTGGACTAGGATTCTCTGAAAGCAAATAAGAATCCCTAGCCAGAGGAACTGAACTATGGTAATGAAGCTGATATCGTGTCAGAGGCAGAAGAAGAATGTTTTTGGAGCTAAATCCTCTTGTAATGAGCATTAATAAGCTCGATGTCAATAACACTGCTAATGATGTAGGAGAGTGGTATATAAATGAAGAGTTAGATTTGACTTATTTTTCTGTGTTTGCTTCTGATTTCATACCATCAGATACTAGTACCGATGTAGATGATGACGCCTGATCAGCAAAGATGCCTGACATCATTGCATGTACCGGTGAGATAATGTCTCATGGCATATCAAAGCGCCAATGATGTGCAAGGATCCTTCTCCGAGGTTCCAACAAGACGCAAAGGTAAAAAATCGATCTTTTTTGGAAGAGTCGAGTCTAAATCAATGATTCGTGAAGACTCAAAAAGTGAGACCGAACCCCCTCAGTTCTTTCATTATGAGCCAAATGTACTCAAAATGATGGAGAACATGGGGTATGACCTAACAAGTGGTCTTGGCTTGAACTTTGGCAAAGGAAGGTGAACACTGCTTCGATCCTTTGTTCCAAAAGGGAAAGATCCTGACTATTAACATCGAACTCACAGGGAGTTGGGCTATGTGTTAACTCCAATTCGTCAGCCTCTGGGTCTGAAGAGTCATTATCTCATAACCACTCGTCAAGCACATCATGGTGGGAGTCAAATGTCAGTGTTGGCGTTATCTTCAAGGATCTTTTGGTAAACATGGTTTCGACAAGCCTCCCGAAAGATGGAGATGAAATGATCCAGTCAGATATAGATCCCTTGATCAAACACCTAAATACTTTCTGGGATATTCACTTTGAACAATGCGAATCACCCATAGAAGATAAGGTAACGCAGATCAATCTGGGAGATGAAACTAATCCTAAGCCCATCTTCATAAGCGAAAGCTTATCATCTCCCGAAAAAGAAGATCTAATATCTCTCGTGTGAGAGTATATATATATTTTCGCTTGGAACTACGAGGATATGCCTGGGCATGATCCTCAGGTGGCTATGCAACGCCTCAACATCAATCCGAACACAAAGCCCGTCAAGCAGCAGCAACGACGATTTCGTCCAGCAATTATGAAAGCGATTCAATTGGAAGTCAAGAAGCTTATAGACTCCGATTTCATCAGGAAAGAACAAGCCCCTGATTGGGTTGCTAATATCATCCCTATCACCAAGAAGAATTGAAATATCCAGGTTTGCATTAATTTTCGTGATCTAAATGAAGCTTGTCCTAAAGATGAGTTCCCCCTTCCAATCATGGATGTTATGATCGACAACATGTTTGGGTTTGAACGAATGTCTTTCATGGATGGATTCTCTGGATACAATCAAATTATGATGTACCCTGAGATGACAATCATACATTCTTTAGAACACCACTAAGGGTGTATTGCTATACTGTGATGCCCTTCAGATTGAAGAATATGAGGGAGACATATCAGAGAGCTATGAATACAATCTTCTACGAGCATATACACAAAACATCTTTATGATTGCCTAGATGATTTTTGAGTTCATTTATGTGATTGGATGAGAATAAGTAGCCTGATGTTAGTCAAAATTATCGTATTTGTATTGAATATCATATCCGACCAGTATTTACAAAGGAGCTACTGTCGAAATTTTTAAGAATTTGGCAATGATTATGATAGTCGGTTGGTTTAAATGAATGTTATGTTAATTGAGGACTTAGAAAAATGGGACCGTTACATTTGGTATCAGAGCTCAGGGTTTGGGGATATGAACTAGATTTGGAATAGTGGATGTAGAAAGAGGGTTGATTATTAGGACAGATTGCTAGGAATGATATGCATGTTTGTGTGTTTTGTATGTATGTGAATGTATTATTTGATGTGGAGGGTTCACGTGGGGTTGGAGTTCTTTCGTGAATGACTAATCTCAAACATGAGATATTTGATCACTGCCTTATGTTTAGATTATGATACCCACATATCATAATTCGGATGTTCTCTACTAGGGGTGTGGGCCCTCAGTATGAACTGCCAGTGGTATGAGACACTGGAGTAAGGGAATGATTAAAATATCAAGTGAGTCAAGATTAATTTGGATCGTAAGGACATAATATAGAATTGATCAAGAGATAATGAATCTTCGAGGTGAATGATCAAGAAAGCTGTTGCATTAAAGAAAGATTTTGTGATATGCAGGAGAAATACGAAGATTTTATACTTATTCATTTCAGGTAGCAAGTTTCGAGATGAAACTTTTGTAGGGGGTAGAACTGTAACATCCCAGATTATTAAACCCTGATTTAATAATATAAATTTTGAGGTATTAAAAATATATAGAATATGAATTTTTTTTGATATTGATTAATTGAGTGTGTAACGAATTTTAATAATTTTGGGAAATTTTAAGTGGTATATATGAATATACATACATCATAGTTATTATGCACTTAGTACTCAAATGTGCAGATATACTAGTATTATACTTGAAATATGTGTATTTATCAAGAAAAATATAACTATAAAAAATTTATATTTTTTTTGTTAGTGGAGGGAGTAGGTGTGCATGAGAGGGCAGATCAAGGGTCTAGATCTTCTTGATTTGGTGATTGGACACATAGATGAAAAGAGGATGGCAAACTTGTAATATTATTAGTGTATGGATCTTAAAAGAGTCCAACGAGAGTTCATCTTCTTTATCCTTTTCTTAGAAACTCAAAGATCTAACCTCCTCGCTATTCCTCACTCTCGCTATTTCTCTCCCCTTCTTTTCCTCTCTCTCCTCCTCTCTCTCCCCTTGGATCTGGATCCACGTGCTCAGGACTGGCGGCCGGCCAGGCGGCGGCCGGTCGGAGCATAGAGGTGGAGGTGAGTGGGTTTTTTCTTCTTCTTCTTCCCATTTCTCAAATCATCATCTCCTATGATTCATAAATCTTAATCTATCTATTCCAATTTTTTTCTCTAAAATTTCATGACTTATTGAAGTATGTAGTGGTCTAATTTTGATCTTGAGATATATGCATTAATCTATGCATATAATTGATGGGAAGAAATGTTGCATTGTAGGGTGTATCATGTAGTGAGGGAGAATATAAATTTTCAGATTTGGTTTTAAATCTCAAGCTTTAAATTTCAATCTCATATCTTGCTTTAATGGTGATGAAACTTTAATTTGAGTGTTAAGTGAGATTAATTCTTGATCTATGTTGTTCCTTCTTAAATTGAATCCAATTCTTAAAAGAATTATGGGTAAGATCAAGTTTATAAACCCCTTCTAAACCATTAGTGTAGATTGAGATTCTTGAAGGCTCTTACACTTATGATGGTTGAGCCTCTTGCCATTCTTCCGTAATAAACTATGAAACCTAATCAAAATCTGATTTTTGTGATGTTAGTAAGATAATAAGAAAATTTTTTTGGTATAGTTTAAACTATGAAGTTGAAGGTGGTTCAAGAAGAGGATGATGGTAAATTAAGTTATGTTAGAATTATTAATGTTCATATGAAATTTTCTTATGATTAAGAATTTTAAATACTTAAGCTCATAGCTTACCTATGATTCAATTTAGGTGAAGAGGTAAAAAGGGAAGATGAGAAATTCTTAGTTCGAAGCATATTTGAAATAGTAGTACAAAGCTGTTAAACTCTGTCAAGATCTGAAATCTGAAACTTGGGGTTTCTTTCGTATGAATATTTGAAATTAAATAGGTCATGTAATATACTGTTGGAAAGATAATTGAGTCCACATTTCAACGGCTATTGCGATGTCCTAATCAAAGGTTTGTACTGGGAATTATCACTGAAACATGACAGGCTAGTCGAAGATACCGAGTTGCAGAATTTTGAATTTTTAGAAGATTTTTGTTTATTTAGGGCTGTTTATGGTAATTTAACAGGTCTGTAATATATTGTTAGAAAGATTAGTAAGTCTAATTTTCAGTGAAAGTTTTCATGTCTTATTCTTATATCAAAAAAAGGAGGTATGATAAAAACATCGTCTATTATTAGGGAGGTCAGATCTGACGAATTTCTATTTAGAAGGGATCTATGTGAAATATATAGGAATCAATATACATGCATGTTGAGCTGAGCCTAGCATTAAGCACATTTCTTCTAGTAACGCATGTTATGAACGTGGGTATATCGTAATTGTTTATTAAAGTATTGACTCTTTATAATAATGTCTCATTAACGATTTTTGCATATATATACTCGGTGTGTTGACAATATCCTCAAACTTAATTAGCTTCTAGCTTTACTGATAAATAGAGGATTTTTATATTATAGACCCCAAAAGACATATGTTGCCCTAACACATGACCTCTTCTAATGGCCTAGTAAATTTGACTATGAATAGAATTTTTTAATCGGCAAATAGTCAGTGGAAGAATCATGAAATGTCGGAAGTTACTTGTCAAGATTATAGTTCTATTAATTTTAACTAACTGATACTTGGACAAGTTAACAGTCAACACTAAATTATCCTGACAGTAGACTAATATATGAATGAACATAGACATTAATTGAAAAGAAAGATTTTCTTAGTATGATATCAAAATTAGGAAATCAAAATGGTAGGATTGGTAGTATCAAGATCGGTATTAGCGAAAATCCAAAGAGTTTCAGAGTAAAATCCAAACAGTTTCGAGTTTACTCAATCCATGAATAAGTGAGGATATAAGTGAGGATAATTGTTTTATATATATATATATATATATATATATTATATATATATATATATATATATAAATCTTGGTTGCGACCACACTAGTTACATCATATCAAATAAATTTAAGGAATAACTGATTGTTAGGTTTTATTAAATTTATGTTAAATCAAGAAAGTTATATTTCAATTAACAAGTATATAAGAATTTTTCTCTTCTTCTTACAATCTTAACTTACCTATCCGTCTAGCAAGCTCTCTGAGTAAGTAATACTTTTGTATACAGATAGTGTATGTTCTATAAAATTACTAAACTTAAGACATACTTGAATCTATGACTTTCAAAAATATGTATTACATCTTATCAATTTTAATTAAGTCACTTTCTTTTATTAGTTGTGATGTCTTGTAATACGCCATGGGTTAAACGATAACTGTGACGTTTTCTATTTAGAGCATTACATAAAAAGTACCCATATTATATATACACATTTATAGCTTTATAAGAAAAAAAGGAAAGTTTCACTACCTTGTATGTTAAGAGTGTTTATTGCAATCAATTGGTATTTACACAAAACGTGAGAAGTCTTGGGAGTATAAGACTCTGAATCAATATTGGATTCATAGCCACCATGAAAGATATAGTAAGATAGGCTTAGAATTGAACATGTTTTTATAATAAGTATTGCAATAAATATGAATCTATTCTAAATTTTTAAACCATTCTCTTTCTTTTGAACTCTAATCTAGAGAGTGGTTACAGACAAATTGACTGAAATAATATAAATTTTCAAATTGGTTTTATAATGAATTTTAGAGATATAATGTTGGGAACCAAATTGATAAATTGAGAGAACAGAAAATTATGAAAAGTTGCTTCCTTTTGGCATTACGAGTGATATATAAAAATTATGTAGCATATATATGAATAGCAATACATGTCTAGTATAATAATTAATGTGATTATACAGTACTGTAAGCGTTCCATCAAGAATTATCTTAATAATATATGAATTTGGATGATTAATAGATTGTTATTATTAGTGATTGATATAATCGTTGATGTATGATTGCATGAAATATATTGCATAATTAGAGGAAGTTTGATAATTGATTCTATGTGTATTGCATGTGTGCATGATCTTGTATGTACATGTTGAGTATGTTTGTTAATTGTGTCGTTTATTATATTCCAGATAAAATTAATGGTGTGCGTATGGTACATATTTGAGAATAGGAGTAAAAGACCAGGCAAGCTGAACTTGTTTTATAAATAAACTCAAAAATATATGAACAGGATGGTGTGTAACATTTTGGCTTGTATGTAGTATTGTACGTACATGTTGTTTTCATATATATATATATATATATATATATATATATATATATATATATATATATATATATATATATATATATATTAGAAGGAAGGGCCGGCGAGAGCTGGTGGGAGGGGAAGACGATATTGTTGTTTTGTGTATATATAATGAAGGAAGGGGCCAGCGAGAGCTGGTAGGTGTGAAGACGGGGTATGACATGGTGTGTTGTTATTTGAAGAAAGGGCCGGCGGTAACCAGAGGGTTCGAAGATGGGGTATGAGATGGGCCGTGTGTCATAAGTAAAGATGTGCTTAGTCAAAATGAATAGCGTTGTATGCTTGTCCTTGATGTAGAACTGTGAAACTTTGCTTTATTGTAAGAGATAATGAAATATTATATGATGTGTGAAAGCGTACAGGTTAATTCATGCAGTACTTGAAGAGTGATGTGACATTGTAATATGAGAAGTATGATATGATTATATGTTATACAAGTATGCTTTATGATGTATATGTTATCTGAATGCATAAACTTAACTATAGCAATTGGTGTATTATAGTGTGGAATACAAGACACGTGAGTAACACATGTTATGTATACAAAAGACGAGTTCAAACAACTAACAAAAATTTGTTTTATATAATTCATAAATTTTATCACACAAAAAGATGAAAAGCCAAGAAAGGAATTGGGAATTTATGATCATAAGAGTCGGATCATCCCCAAAGATTTTAGAGACCACGGTCTTGATTATTAAACCATGAGATGTCTTTGATTCTTTCTGCCTTCTTACTCTTTCAGATTTCCCTTATTACTTGAATATTCATGCTTCTCATTAATATGTTATCATTCTCTGATTTATTGCTACTCTACTCACTAAGCTGTCGAGCTCACTCCCCCTCAGATTAGTATTTTTAGGTTGCTTTGAGGCAGGGTCCGGTTTATGCTGTGCGGAGTTCGTTCTAAATCAATCTAATTTTTTTTATATATATAATAATCATGTTGTACTTCTAGAATAATTGTGCTTGTAGATGATACATGTTAGTTGTGGGATAGATGGTTAATCTTGTATATATATAGAGAACTGTTGTAGTAGCTTCATTTCAAGTTGGCAATTGAGATACTTTTTTGGTTGTAATATCAAGGAGTGTATTATTAATGTGATGATCATGACAAGTTAAAAATTATCATTTATGAATTTCTATGGATGTCAAGAGGGTACTCTTAAGCTTATGTTATTATGTTTCTCCATAAGTAGGAGATGTCAAGTCAAAACATCTTTATGATTGCCTAAATGATTTTTGAGTTCAGTTATGTGATTGGATTGAGAATAAGTAGGCTATGTTAGCCGAAATTATCAATTTGTATTGGATATCATACCCGACCAGTATTTACAAAGGAGGTGCTGCCAAAATTTTTAAAAATTTAGAAATAATTATGATAATCGTTGGTTTAAATGAATGTTATATTAATTAAGGACTTAGAAAAATGAGACTGTACACAACGCCCTCAACGGCTAAGGATAGAGAAAAATATTGACTTTCAAGTCTAATAGAAATTCTCGATAACTCATTATACTGAGGGGAATAGCATGGCTAGCCCAACTTAAATGGTAGTTTGTAAAGGCATGCCAAATCTGTTGATAGCTGAGGGTTTGCTAAAAATTCTATGGGACTTGATCCCGCCTTTCCCTCCAAAATCCCTTACCAATTCCCCTTCATGTTATGGTAGGCAACAAAATAGTTGTATCTATTTTTTTCGGTGAAATGAGCACAGACTTGTCACGTTAACAGTAAACCTCTAACAAGCCATTTTCCTCGATCCCCTGTGGAGACAGTCAAGTTAAAATTAAACCTCTGATGATAAAATTTTACTAAATACCCACTCGGAATCTCTCCGCTATTATGTTAACATTCACCTCTAACAGTAAACCTCTCATACCCTAAAAAATCAATGTTCGTCACGTTAATATTACACCTCTGACAATTTATTCTATTTTCTACCAAAATTCCCTACCAATTCCCTCCCATGGAGTGGTAGGTCCACAAACTCAATCACTGTTATGTTAATACCATACCTCTAATAGTGAAAAGTTTCAGTACTCCTCAGCGAGTATGAACCTTCACTTGTCGACTCCCTTATATGAAGTCACAAGTCTTCAAAATTGTCAAGTTAACACTACACCTCTGAGAATCCAAACTTCACTTATCAATTCTCCCCAATAGAATGGCAGGCCCTCAAAATTGCTCATATCGTAAACCAACTCTTGTCATGTTAACACTACATCTCTGATAAATTACTGTTAAGTTTAATATCACACTTCTAACAGTGATCAAGTTGCTGCCAAGTTCAACATTAATCTTTGACAGTCACTTCCCTCAGGCTTCTATATCAAAGCTGAGACGAGCGATGCTAAGTTTAACATCACACCTTTAGCATCCGGTTCATTGTTAAGTTTAACACTACACCTATGATAATGACTTTCCCTCTCGAGCTTCCGCATCGAAGTCGAGATGGCCAATGCTAAGTTCCAAATTACACCTCTAGCATTACCTCAACTGTTAAGTGTAACACTACACCTATGACAGTGGTATCTTCAGTTTTCCCAGATGAAACTGAAATTCCTGCGAAGCTAAGCTAATAGTGCACCTCTAGCTCACATTCTTGTCAAGTTAATATCACACCTCTGACAAGATTCAATCTAATCCGTTAAGTTATTATCACACTTCTGACAGTAAAGAAATATTCAAATCTCTGACTGGTCTAGTCTCACTTGTTATTCTCGTTAATAGAATGGCAGACCCACTTAAAATCACTGTTAGGTTAATGCCACACCTTTAACAGTGTTCTCTTTACCCCAACTGAGTCTTAATTATGTTAATACTATACCTCCAATAATAGACTCAATTACAATCCCTGCGAGAAAAAACTTCACTGTCATTCTTATTCAGAAAATGACAAGTCCAAAAACCTATTCCACTCCTGTCAAGTTAACATCATACCTCTGACAATATCTTTTTTGAATTCCTTAATGGAATTTTCCAACTTTGGGTTGCTAAGTTAAATATTACACCTCTAGCAAATCAAAGGTAATCACTTGTCTGATTTTCAATGCAAAAGGGAAGTCAAGACAAATAAGAAGGTAGAAAAATGTCACTTTTATTGATATTCAAAATATAAAAGTGATACAAAATGCTCTCTTATCCAATAAGATTGAGTGTTACAACAAAGGAGTACAAAGAAGTCCCCTCTTACTCAGCGAAAGGTTGCACTCACTCCTTGAAACATTGACGATACACGAAGCTTGTCTTCTTGACTATGACTAGGAACAACAGATCAACTTCCTCTTCTCTTGAGAACAATAGTGTTTTTTGAGGTCAAAATGCAAGGAAGCATTCTGATCCACCCGACCAACTGGTGCGAAGATCTTCATAAGGCCGTAATTCTTCACTTAATAGGAAGCTCCACCACCAGAAAGTCATCCAATGAGCATGAGTTTTTCATCGCTGTCACTTCTTTGAATAAGATTGGTGAGGGAGGATCCGAACCTTACTGGTGATGTCATCTTTCCCATGACTTTCAAATGCACCATACTCATTGTAGTCAGGAAGGATTCGAGACCTTATTGGTGCATCATGCCGAATAATGTCTTGATGTCTATCGAGAATCGCACGGATCTTCTTCTGCCTTGGACAGAAGTTTTGACTTCTTAAGTGGTCACCAATCGAACGAACTGGTCATTTCATGTCTACCTCAATGGATGGGCAAAGACACTAGAACCAGCACCATCGATATGGCCAAACCTGCGAGAAGGAAAAACCCGAGGTTAATTTTCTGCAAAGACAGAAGATATGGATCCAAGTGCATGGCCCAACATTGACTCGCGTCTGATGATTGAAACGCAAGGCATATATTAAAGGCACAGAAGCGAGTCTTAAGTCATAAATCCAGGCGCGAGTCTTATACGCGAATCTCGCATTTAAAGCTTCAAGACGCAGGGTTTACCACGCTCTGCAATGACAGAAAATATAGATCCGAATGCACTACCCAACATGAGACTCGCGTCTGATTATTGAAAAGCGAGTCATATCTTAAGGTCGCAGACATGAGTCTTAAAAATTTTTTAAGTTATGAACTCCAAATGCGATTCTTATACGCGAGACCCATGTTTAAGGCCTCAATATACAGAGTTCAGCACGCTCGCGTCTGAAGAACTCGGGACTCAAAGTCAACAAGCTTATGTTTCATCAATTAACGTGAGGATCATGTTTGTAGATCATGGACATCAAATCTACTGTCTAAACTTCAAGAAAAAAGTTTTTCAGAAGTTTTAGGAAGAGATCAAGAGATAAAGTCTCTTCATAATCGGCGATGACAGAGCTTCAAGGAAACATAGCCTTATCATGGCAAACACTATTTCCTACCTGAAGAAAAGTTCTCTAGAGGGTGGACATTATCCATCAAGACATGGCTATGCAAGCACCAGAGGAGATACTTTTTGATTTTGAAATCAATTAACAGTGATAATCTTCAAAGAAGATTACAAGAAAGTATTAAAGTTTTGGGTTCTTTAAGAACTCTAGAAGTTCTTCAGGATGCATGCTCGGAGAAGAAGACGATCTAGAACTCAAAAAGTTCTTCAGAACACACGCCCGTGAAGGAAAACAATTAAGATGAATGACGGTTAAGAGGCTCATGGCCTATTTATATGCACGCTAATGGCCATTAATTAATGATATAAAAATCAAAGCCATTATTAAAGGCCAATTAATAGCCTTAATTCGCGACGCGAATCTCAAATTTAGTCAGAGTTTGACACGCGGATTTTTGTCCCAGAAAATACCAACGATGTTTGGATTTTCAATCCGGACACACGTCCCCTACCATCAACGTTGGTTCTGCCTCGAAAAATCCAGCGAGATCTTTATACATAGAGAGTCGCGTCTTCAGAACTGCGTCTCCAAAACTGAATGTGATGCTTCAAGACCGCATTTTGAAGCCCTCATCCCTTCACAAACCAAGGGTCGCGTCACCTCCAACAAGTTGAAGGCTGTGTTCCCTCAACAAAATGAAGACCGCGTCTCCTTGACCACTGAGGCTGCATTCCCTCAACAAATGAAAGAACGCATCCCTTCGATGGCCAGGGTTGCGTTCCTTCATCAACTCAGGCCGCGTCCCTTCATCAACTCTGGGCCGCTTCTCCCTAACAATTCAGAGCCGCATTTTCCCTAAAATTCAGAGTCGCATCTCACCTAAACTCAGTGCTGCTTGTGCGTTCCCCTACAATTCAGAGCCGCATCTCACCTAAAACTCAGTGCTGCTTGAGTTTCTCCCTAACAATTCAGAGCTGCGTCTCCCGTGCAATTCAGAGCCGCATCTCACCTACACTCAGTGCTGTTTGAGTTTTCTCCCCAATAATTTAAAGCCGCACTCTCTCCTGTAATTCAGAGCTGCGTCTCACATACAACTCAGTGTTGCTTGAGTTTCTCCCCAACAATTCAGAGCCGTGTCTTCCTAATAATTTAAGGCCACGTCTCCCAACAATTCAGAGCCACGTCTCCCTGCAATTCAGAGTCGCGTCTCACCTACAACTTAGTGCGGTTTAAGTTTTTCTCCTACAATTCAAGCTGCGTCTCAATAAACGGCTAAGGATTTGCGTCTCCACCATGGCCAAGAATCGCGTCTCAATCGCGCGTCTCCTCACCAAGCTAGATCCGTATTTTTACAACAAGCATGAGTCACGTCCTTTGCGTTCTCACTTTAACACAACGATTGCATCTGTGAGAGCTGTGTTCTCGCCACACACAAAGAGTCCGTTCGATTCTTATACATAAAAAGGAATAAAGACGAGATAATTTAATAACTTTTATTATTTATATCAAAATGATTACAGTGATACAAACACTCTCTTATTTGATAAATGGAGTGCTTCAAAAAAAGGAGATACAAAAAGGGAGATGCAAAAAGGAGGGGCTAGTCTCGCTCAGCCAAAGAGTGAATCTGGTCCTGGAGGCGCTGAATCTCATACTGGAGTGCTCTCTCTACCTCTGTCCAAACTTGAACTCTCAATTCTTCTTATGACGGATTCCTTCGTGGCAAGTTGTGCTTGAAGAGATTCAGCTTGGAAGAATCGCAGTAAGATCTTCTTGAACTGCTTCTTGCAGCCTCTACTCCTCTAGTCTCTTCTTGTAGCAGCAAGTTTTTACTCATTAACCTAAATCAAGGCTGAGTCTTAGCGATAGCTGCTTGAGCATTGGCTATAACTTGCTCCGCGTTCTTGGTGATACCTCAGATTCTCTGGAGTCATTATTAATCTCTGATAGCTGGCCTGAAGTCATTGAGGTGTCAAGTCTCCTCACCATCTGCTCTCTTGATCTCCTTCCATTCACGTTCTTGAGCAGCGAGGAGCATGTTTCGAATCAGCCAGGCCTCATCCACCAGGTTATCACTTTCCAGGGTCCTCAGTTCCTTCAAGCATATTCCCAGCTGTTTGATTAGCGTCAGAATATTCCTTAGCTTCCTCTGAACTTCCGGTATACCGAATGTTCACGATCTGGTTTCAAGGAGCATTCAGGCAAACTCACAAGGAACTCTTCTAGAAAGAACTAACTCGATCCAGGACTTCATGAACGTGAAGAATTGTTGCATCATCGAATGAGCCAATTCTTCCATAATATCCATTCTGGAGCTAATTCTGTCGATGCGCTTCCGGTCCCCTTTCTATAATCGTGCGAATGGTCTTCGTAGAGGCATAAACCATTTCACTGAGCACAGGAACGTGCGAACAAAAGTTCCTTCGATGCCAATGTTGTGCTGACACTTTCGGGATTGTTTTACTGTGGCAGCCTCTGAGTTGACAACCGCAGGGACAGACTTCACGGTACTTGGTTCAGCCATTGAAGTCTAAAGTGTGCTGTTCTCTCCGCGCCATTGCTTTTCCCACGGCTCTTCCACTTGGGCCACTTTGGCACTCTATAATTATAATAACCATGTTAGTAATAACAGTGAGAGTGGGAGTGTGCAGGGAATCTTTATTCTATTACCAAGCTGAGGATCCGAGGTAGTAATCCCTCAGTAAGCTGCTCTGGGATGAGGATTCCCCTATCATGATGGTTTGTACCTTCAAAGATCATGCCAGTAGCAGGACCTTCAAGGCCCTCCGGCTAGACCAACTCCTTAATTATCTCCTCAATATAAGAGGAGGTTACAACTCCGACACCGATGACAGCTCCTGCAAATAAGTCAAGCGAGCGTTAAGGCAATGTTCATATGAGAAAGAACAGGCGAGGTAAAAGAATACCTCATTGGCGGCAACTTCTCGTGATGGAGAAACCAGTGCAGGACATCCACCTGCTTCTCCTTCTCAGAGAGATGTGTAAAACTTGCTAATATTCGGAGGAGCAGGTTCATCGCCAAAGTCAACTTCGTCTCCTGAATAGTCAACATGTTCCTCGAACGATGAAGATTCACTTGAACCAAAGAGACCTCCGTGACTGGAGCTTTTACTACTGAGGACCCCAGTGGTAGGACTGGGCTCCATAACCGATAAGTCATCATCAAAACGCTAGGAGAGCCCAACTGTTGCATCTCCATCCTTTCTTCTTGAGCCGAGGGTACTTCCATCCGAGTTAAAACTCCCGTTGAGTTGGGACTTCAACTTTAGCCCTCTCTGTCACTTCTATGGCTGCTGATTCTGCAACTTTCCCTTTCACCATCATAGACTGGCCTGCAGACTTTACTTCTCGCGAGACCGCGGGCCCCGGCGGCGCAACCCTGGGGACGAAGAGCTGATACCACCTCCTCCTCGTCTTCTTCTTCTTTCCTGCTTCTCTGTACTAGAGGGGATTATCTGAGGCATTTGGGTTGAAGCTGTAGCCTCAGATCCTTTTCTTGTCTTATTCTGGTTAGGCTCATCTTGGGAAGCAGCGGCTATTTCTCTGCAGCTCCTGCTCCAGACTCTAACCCTGGAGCTGCCTCTATTCTGCTAGCCTCCTTCCTGGCCTTCTTTTTCGGCCTCCCTCTTGGCTTTCATGTACTTGCTCATCCCCCACATACGCGCTCTTGGAACCCGACTTGACTTTATATGATGTTTTACCTCTTAATGCAAGTATTCATTCTGAAGCCAGGTACCCTACTAGTGATGAAGTACCATGTGCAGAAGCCGAGGCTCGTATAACAATTGGGCATATTTTGAGGGAGGCTGAAGACGGATCGTTCCCTCAGCTACACTGTAATACCACGCTCGAGCACCTTCAAATAGGTTGCCGCTGAAGCGGAGGCCAGTGTTGGAGTTGCCGACATATACTGATCGTAACCCAACTGCCTGGCAAATGGCCTGGTATGTAAGGCTCGATCGTGTAGGAATCACCTTGCCGGAAGATCAAGTATCCGGCCGGATATTGATGAGCCAGTAGAAGACTCTGGAAGGTAGCCACGTGAACTTATCTGGGCCTACAAGGTCGGCGAACTTGTCCCCATATGATGCATTAGAGATCTCGGGGAAACATCAGGCGAGCTGATAGTTCGAGCTGCTCAGAATAGCCTTCTGAACATAGAACATGTCGTACTGCGACCAGCTCGAGCTTTCCAACCGCTGCACGAAAGGGACGAAGCCTCTGAGGGAGACACTGCTGTCATCAGCGACAGGTAGTGCATAACATACCTGGCCCATCAGGTATGTGCAGGGTGCTCGACTTTAGGATTGGGAGTTCTCACTTCTGGCCTCCCTTCTGAGTCTATGACCGGCCTGCCTTGGGAGTCTACAATGGCCTCCACTTGACACAGGCTTTTAGCTAGCACTTGAAGGCACTCTGGATGCCAACTGCCATTGCTAGAAGGAGAGAAATGGACTTCCCATGTGCCAACGAATCGCCAGGTATACCACGTCGGTGACGATCACCTTGTGCGATAGCGTCGGCACCTTGCATTCAACAGCCATAGCATGAGAAAGCCCGCTAATAGAGCCTGGTCAGATATTGGGATCTTGGCCTGATGATGTAAACTTTTAAAGATCGTGTCCAGTTGAAAGTATCCTCATTAGACTCCGTGGTATATGAGTTGGTGGAGGCACTGATTCTTTCTGCAATTTCTTTAGTGCTGGGAGCCAGACGAGTCCTGGTTTATTCTTATCATTTTTATGTTGTTGAAAGATAGCTCGCCCAGGATATTTACTTGACACCCCTGTTCCTCCAGCCAATTGTCTGCCCATAGATGTGAAAGTGGTATAACACTTCCCAGTAGATCTTGTACACCAAGGATCATCCTTTTTCAGCAAGTGTAACTCCTCAGTGGTCGGACGTACTTTCATATGGCGTGTCTCCCAATTACTAGCCCTAAACTTCATACAACTCATGGAGAGTAAGCCCCATCTCTCCAATTGGGGTGAAGAACATGCATGTCCATGTCCAAGGATTGTAACGCTCCAAATACCATAAAAGTGATAGGAGCTCTGCGGATGCCAAGTTGAATAGCCCTAACAGCCTGGTGTATGACCCGGGAAAGAGGGAGACAGTGAATTGCATAAAAGTTTTCCTTGAATCAATGAAAAGGATTACAACAACAACTGTTCCTTCCGGTTACAAGGAGGGAGGATATTGATCTTGAATCCCCCCTTTATTTAAGGCTGGGTTCTCGTGTGGCGGTGGAGAGTGAATCTTGTTCTCCGTTGACCGGATGACCGTCCTTCAGGGATCTCCTCTTCGGCCGTAGAAAGAGTACTCAGCTCCGTCTACCAAACTCTAAAAGAGAGGTAAGCGAAGAGTAACTTGTACGCAGCAAGCTAGCTTGAAGAGTCGAGTTCTCTCTCTGTTGATGATCTCTCCGTTGTCCTCTTCTCCTTCTTTTTTTGATTGCCCAAAGTCCGACCTCTTCTTTATAGCGACGGGGCTATTTATAGAGGTCTTAGGAGGTGAACGTGCCCCCCCTAAAAGCGCTCCACAATGAGGGCCAACTTTCCCGCTACATGGGCGGTAACTAACCCACGTGCCTGCTAAAGACAAGCCACGATGGGAGCTGGTTTCCCTTACGTGTAGGCAGTGATTGGTCCCTTAACTAAGGCGGTTATAACTGAGACCGCGGGTTTCAGGCCGACGCGCCTTGATGCTGAGACGCGTGTCAAGCCACGCGCCTTGATGCTGAGGCGCGGTGCCGACCGACGCGCCTTGATGCTGAGACGCAGTGTCAGGCCGACGCGTCTTGATGCTGAGACGCGGGTGTCAGGCCGACGAGCCTTGATGCTGAGACGCGGTTGTCAGCCGACGCGCCTTGATGCTGAGACGCGGGTGTCGAGTCAAGCGCCTTGATGCTGAGCCCGGGTGATAGTCCCTCGCGTCTAGAGCTTGAAACTTTGCTTTTCAATAGCTTGTCCTCCAGTAACTTTTGGACCCCTACAGACCCCCTCCAAAGTTTTCGATATTCCGCAGTTAACTGGACGGATTTCGAAATACTTTGGACTCTAGCTGAATTCACCTTCATGCTGGACTGTTGATGCTCCGGGTTCGATCTTATCTGGAGTTGGTCTTCATGAGTGTACTGTTTGAACTCTTTGAAGCCACCGAGTTGATCATGTTGAGTGTCTAGATGCACAGTCTAAACCTCCCCGATTGCTTTTAGTCTGTCACGGGTGTGCTTTAAAGCCAGGAGTGGTTAGTCGTCTGCTTGCGTCGTTGTACTGTTGAACTGATTTGCAGAAGCAGGAGGCCGAACGCAGGTTCTTTTCAAAAAGCCGAGATGGTACTGCTTTAAAGACGCGATTTCTGTAGGGTGCGTCCTTCGGCAATGGAAACACGCCTGATCTTCTATGAGGCAGACGCGATGTTGGCCCGCTGGGTCGGACGCGACTTTATAGAGAGACGCGACCTTCCGAATGAATTTATGGAGATGCTGACGGGCATGTCCATCGAAAGGTGCGTCCCTTGGGTGTGAATCTGTGCTGTGTGATGATTACGCCGCCAGCTGGCCTGGGGAACCGGCAGGATTTCACCTTTTGGCGCGCGATTTCTTGGTTCATTAACTGACCCGCGCCACGTGTCAATGACGATTCGCTGTGGAGTCGTGACGCATGATCTTCGCGAAGATTTGCTCTACGCGTCATGCGATGATTTGCTGCAGCTTTTATCGGTCACACGCCGCGTATCTTTGCGAATCCTTGTGCCTATAAATAGCCACAGTTGGAGAGATACCCTCTTCTTCTCCGAGCGTTCTATTTTAGGTTTTTTTAAGAAACAAGTTCTTCTTCTCCTGTTCATACTCACATCAGATTCTTGATTAACAATGGCACCCAAGACCAAGCCAACCGCATCTTCTTCACGGGCGACCGTCGACGAGGCCCGGAGGGGCGCTTCTTCTGCGTAGGATGCTGCTTTCCCAGGTATAATGCCTGTTGGCGTGGATTTCGCCATTACGGAAGTTCATAGAACCCTAAGAATCTTTAACACAAGATATAACTCGTGTTTGATTCTCAGATGCGGTTTCAGACGCAGTCTTTGAGTTGATAACCGAGGCGCGGTTTGGACCCTCGCGCCATTGGGTCCCTGCGTTTCGGATTCTTCACTTAGAATATTTCTAATTGTGAAGGGTTCAGACGCGGACTTGGTTTGCAGAACGCGGATTTGATCCTTGCGTTCTGTTCCATCAGCTGTCGATTTTGATGAATCTGGCACTTGAGTTCAAGTACTTAGAAATCTGGGGGTGTGAAAGGAAGGAATTACCCTCCTTAACTTCTGGCGATTATGGTGATAGAAGGGTTAAGGGGATAACTCCCTTCTTTTCGCACCTCAGAGTGACATCAAGGACATTCCATGACTTTCTGGTGGTGGAGACGCAGATCCTGCAGGTCTGGACGCGTTTTGATAATTCCTCGTCCAGTATCTCTTCTACGTTTGGACGCAGTTTCGCATGCCTGGACCGGATTTGATAATTCCTGCGTCCAGTATCTCTTCTGCGTCTGGACGCGGTTTCGCAGGTCTGGACGCGGATTTGATAATTCCTGCGTCCAGTATCTCTTCTGCGTCTGGGTTATGAACACTTAGCATTTTTGCTTCTAATAAGTGTCCTTTTCTTTTGCAGTGCCCATCCTTCTGCCTCACTCGCCAAGACGCGCCACTTTGGACATGTGGGTGGTGCTGACCAGGACTTGACTTTTGTGCTACGAAGGACTGTCCCTGTGACGCTGACCAGTCGCAAGATCGCAGGAGAGGCTCTCTAATGTTGACATGAGAACTCTTCGGGTACTTATGACCGATGCGACATTCACAACGGATGCTCACGTCAAGTTGGAGAACCTGCCTTCTTCTTCGGAGATCATATCAAAGATGGCGCCATCGTGTGTATGACGGAACTTATAAATGGCTCCGTCAGATAAAGTGTGGAAGGTTCTTTCCTTCCGGACATGGAGAGGATGTTCCCGCTGTCCTACTTCCAGCACATGTCCGTCCCTCGGAAGATGGAATGGGACATTTTTCGATATGTCCCCGAGATTACCCTCGGCGATTTGGGTTCCCATAAAGTGCATCGTCATGATAGCCATGACAGGTCGGTTCTCGGCCTATTCCCTGGGTCACGCAAGTCTGAGGTTCCGGCGGGAGAGATACCACAACTTGGCACTACCTTCCTCAACGCGTTCATGGAAGCGGAGGGTGATTATCCGGTCGGGTTCGTGCGCCTGGGTGGGTCCATTCCACGGAGAACTACTGGTGGGGCAGAATGGTAGGTTTCGTCCTCACCGACCCTGGGATCTGCTAAAGCGTGTGGGACTGTACGTGGCGGTCAGGGCCGTACAGGGGGTATCCCACCAGGCTCTCATAACTTTTTCGGGATCCTGGAGCGCTACAATCCGCTGACGGGGAACATTCTTTACCCCGTTGGAGAGATGGGCCTTGCACTGCACGAGCTGCATGAGGTCTCGGGGCTAGCAACAGGGGACATCCCGTATGAGGAATATGTCCCGACCACTGAGGAGCTCCACCTTGAAGAAAGAGTTTCCTCGGGTGTACGAGACTTACTGGGAGTGATGTTCACTTCCACATTTGTGGTCAGATAACCAACTGGTGGTCGCAGGGGTCAAGCAACTGTCTTGGGCCAGTTATTTATTTAATGGTATCGATAGTAAAGACACTCCGATAACCGACTGTTTGATTGGTACCAATGTTGCATATTTTACCACATTATTCCCATGCATTTTTGTAATAATATATGATTTTTACTCATCTTCTCTATATATTTGCAGGTTCACACTCTAATGGAGAGATAGCCCATTAATCACTTTAATTAGCAATAATTAAGGGATTAAATCCAAGATTAAGATAAAGCCCAATTTGAATCCAGATCCAGAGAGATCCGCGCAACAACTCAAGATTCTAGAGGCCACGTGATAACAACTCGTAACAAACTTGTAACAAAAATTTGGGATCCAATCGCCACAAAGGTGCCGCGCCTTGCCGAGATCCACCCGCAAAATCTGGGCCATTCAATCCCAGATTTTGGCCACCTGTTCTTCTTCTGGAGAGTTCTCTCTGTGCCTATAAATACTGCATTTGGACCTGCGAGCAAAAACTGATCAAGAAGAGAGAGATTAGTGTAAAGCTTTGTATTTTTGTTAGTTTTTCTCTAAGATTTTTTGTAGCTCTCTATGATCTTCTTCTTCCCTAGATACTTTGTAAAAGAGAGAATTGTGAGAGAGAGAGCTTGTGGTAATCAAGGTGTGACAACTTGAAGCAACAAGGATCATCCATTCTCCTTCCTCTACTTGAGCTTGGTTCTAGTTCACTTGCTTTCTTTACTTGCTTTCTTTACTTTCTTGCAATTTACTTCATGCTTTTGTTTTTCTTTTGTAATGGCTAGTAGTAGCTAATTCTTTCTCCATGTACTAGCTAACCACTAGCCTTGCTATCTTCACTAACTCATGGATGATTGCTTTATTTCATCTTGCAGTGTATGATCTTCTCTTCTCCGATGGGTTTCTTTCATTACTTGGCAAGTATCTTGTTGTAATTCTCCATATGATTCATGTGTGCCTCATTTAGAGCCTTGTCTTTGAACAAGTGCCTTGATGGAACATGGAGATGGATCACCATATGCTATTTGATGTACAACTTCTTTAAGTCCATTATTGAATGTTGTATGTTCTTCATTTGCATCCCTTGAGTGTAGCTCTTTTGATTCCATTATTGAAAGTCTAACTTTTAGGCCTATGACATCTATGGAGGCTACAAACAAGTCCAAGAATGAGCCCCATCATCCAAGTGGGAAGGTAATTAGAACAACACGCAGACAATCTATGCCGATGAATCAACATGAGGCACGCATTCACTATCACGGAGTTTAGTAAGTCTTTAGTAAGGTAGTAAGGTTAGCTAGTCATGGTTTTCTTTTATTCAAAGTCTTTTTCAAAGTTCTCTTTCTTTTTAGTGTGAATACCAAAGCAAAACTCTTCCTGATGAACATATCCATCCATTCTTTATTTTCTTTATTTTCTTTTTTCCCATTTGTTTTTATTCTTTTAAGCATAGAAGAATCTTCGTTTTACATCTTCACTTCGATCCGTAACGCTTCCATCGCTAGCTCTCCCCTGAGAATCGACTCGTATATAGCTCTATGCTATAACGGAGATAGGAAAGGTATATTATCATCTTTCATACATTTATGGAGTAATCAAGCACTTGAGGTTGTTTCTAAACC
>JAVJIF010022171.1:0-65923 GCA_038442645.1 Agave tequilana
TTTAGGGTTTCATTCTGAGGTAAAGATTCTATCTTTATCTAGTTTGAATATATTTCAATTTGATTTTTCGCATTGTGTTTGACGTATTCTGGAGAAGACATGGCCGAGATAATCAGTCGAAGGTAAAAATTGATGTCGTAAAGTTTAACGACACGAACAATTTTGGGATATGGAGTGTGAGGTAATGTATGCACTGACGGCATCAAACCTTGGAGACGCTCTACATTTGGAAGAGAAGCCAGAGGAGACTTCTAAAAAATATTGGGACAAGATGAATCAGATAGCGTGTGGCGTCATCAGCTCTTATTTAACACAAGACATCAAGTATCATGTGATATATGAGACTTCTGCAGGGCAAAATGGGAGATCCTCGAAAGAAAGTATCTAACGAAGAGCATTCATACTTAATTACATCTGAAGAGAGGCTTTACTGCTTCCAGTTGAAGAGAGGACTCTCCATTGATAATCACATGAATAACTGCATGAACCTTCTTACAGATCTAGTTAATGTGGATGTGGTGATCGAGAAGAGGACAAGACGTTGATTCTTTTGAATTCTCTTCCTGATGAAGAGTATAAGACCTTCATTCTAAATTGATCAATAGTAAACAATCACTTAACTATAGTGATGTGTCGGCTGCTCTTATGAATTACGAAGTAAGGAGAAAGGACAAATAATCTTCTTCCAGTAACAACAGCAGAGCCGATGACATCAAGATAGATGGGTTCCAATCATCGGAAGGGCAAGGGAGATTTAGGAAAGTTCAAAATTGATGGTCATGAATATTTGAAAGGACAGTGAGAGATGATTGTCCAACACTCAAGCCGAAGAGGAGTCTAAATCAAAGGCCAACATTACACAGACGCATGGTAATTATAACACCCTATTCCTGGAATACGTACTTAGATACGTATTCTGATTTTTCTATAATATTTTTTAATTTAGTTTTGTATTTATTTTTGTTTTATGATTATTGGTGTGATTGTTTGTATTGGATCTAGATTCGTGGACTCGGAGTCTCGGAGTTAGCCATAGTCTGAATCGGGGGCCCAATCCTAGTGTATTGCTAGATTTGGCCTTTCTGGTAATCCAATTTGATCGATTTCAGTTTCAGACACTGTTTTTCAATATTTTAGATTTTTCATGATTTTTAGAATTTTTCTGCAAAATTTTCAAAACCGGTGTCCACAGGCATCGCTGACCGTTTTCCAGATTTTTAGTTTCAAATAGAGTTAAATTTTAAAAATAGCTTTCACATTACTTTTTAAAATCTTATTTTCTAAGTAAAGACATTTTTTTTGAGATTTTCAGAATTTATCGAAAATCTACCGGTTTGGTGTCGACCAGTATCGCCAGGAGATTCAAGATTTTTAATGCAAAAAATTAGATTGAATTTATTGAATCCGATTTCACCGGACATCTTAAAATAATATTTTTATTTTGAGAATTTTCGGAGCGATTCTGAAACAGTCAATTTTTACCCTATTTAAATAATATTATTTTCTTTCTCATTTCTTTTTCCTTTCCCTCCCAAAGTCAACCCCTGATAGCCCACTCTCCCATCCCATCACCTGTCAATCCCATCCCCAATCCTATCACTTTTCTCTTTTAAATAAACAATCTCCCCCTTTTTTCAATCAACCTTTTTTTCCTTTTTCTTTTCCTTTTCCCCTTCTTCTTTTCTTTTGTTTCTTCTTCTCCTCCCTGGCGACGACACCAGACAGTAAGACAAATGAGGTTCGCTATCATTATATTCTGGTATTCTTTGACTCTGGTGCATCGCCTTGTCCTACATTGGATAGTTTTCAGACTCGCATTCTATTCTAGTATTTATGGATGAGAAGCCAGTATATAAAGTGGAGTAGTCATCACTTATATAATCAAATAGACCGTATCATTACCTAAGGAGTATCAGTATGAAACAGTATTCCAGATTCAGGGCTTCTGCCTGACAGAGTTATGGAGACAGCATTCGGGGCTCATTTCGGTTATTGTGATTCATGATCGTATTCTCAGAGCCACCAACTTCTGGCAGTTTTTATTGATTTTGTGGACTACGGACCCTGCTAGCCTCGCCAAGCGAGGGTTGTGTTCTAGTTACCCGTGGACCTAACCAGGTGTGGGCTTCACTGCACCCTGGTGCTTAGCATTTAGCGTTGTGTTACGCGCTGGCTTCACCGCGTGAGTGTTTTCCATTGATTTTTGCAAAGGGGAAAACTTAAAAAAAAGGTCGAGGAGCTAAATTACAAGTAATTTAGAAGGAAAATTACAGTAGATCTCCTCTGAGATTTCTGGGAAGTGTGCTGGTAGGAATCTGATCAGGGCGCGATCACTTTATCCCTTTGACGATGCTATCGGTCAGACGATCAACTGCCTCCTAATAGGACTCCCTTCTCACCTGGTTCAGGGAATCGGAGAACAGAGGATCGGTAGAGCCCTCTTGTTAGGAATTCTGCTTCTCAAACCGATCTCCTCTCTATCCTTGCCGTACCCCCTTCCCGTGTGCCTCTGGTAGGCTATTTATAGGGGGAACAGGGGTATAATCGCCCCCTAAATCTGAAAATAGATTGAATCAATTTGTTTCGCATTCGAAAAGTAACCTTGTTGTGAGGCTAGAAACAGCATCTGCGAAGTTAGGAATAGCATGTAGCGCCAATCCCTTGATTTGCTCTGCTAAATGAGGGATACTCCCTTGATCCTCTCTAGTCAATTGAGAGATCTCCCCTGATCTTCTTACCTGATGGGAGAGTCAAAAGATCATGACAGGCAACTGCCAAATTTGATTTCAATCAACATGATTCATCTGGAGATTTGATTTCATCTGGAGATTTAATTAGTCAAAATGATTATAAAGGACCCGCAGCTGAGTCGTTGCGTTGAGTTCATAGCGAAACTGGGAGGAGCTTCTGGCAAAGCTAGAAGAGAGCTCTCAGCGGAGCTAGACAAAACTTGTGGTGAAACTACCAGTCAACCTTTTGCGCGGCTGCGTGGAGCTTCAAGCGAAGCTAACTTTTTGCGGAGTTAACTGAGTATTTTCAGGCGAAGCTGTAAATTAGCTCGCAGCGAGGCTATGAAGGAGCTTCTAGCGATGCTAAGCAATTTTGGTCTCTCATGCGAGACTTATCTCGTAGGCTTGTGCAAGACTAAGTGTTGAGCTAACTTAGTATCTCTGGACCTGCTTGGACCTTCTCACGGGGTTTTAAGGACGATCTTGGCTTACTGTCTACTTCACTGGATCAGTAGGGTCTAAGTTGCTGATTCGTCCCTTTGAGATGGGTGAAGAACTGGTCGTCGGCTTGTCTGCCACTTGTCTTTTGTACATGTCAACAAGTTAGACATTATTCAGGCTAGTTAAGAATCTTATCTTTTTTAGAGTATCAACAAGACCCCCTTCAAAGTTTTCGTGAATCTGCAATGGAATGGTTCAGATTTTGAAATACTTTGAATTGCTTTGATGGTGTGTGGGTATGAACATTGCCTTTGAGGTTGAGTTCAACTTCGCCTTTAGGCCCACTCTCAAGCTTGAATAGGTTCGCCGAGGAATTGTATCCGCTTCCGTGTAGCTTCGCACTTCCAGATAGATTCGCGCTTATGGGTAGCTTCGCGTTGGGCCTCCCAGAGTAGCTTCATTTTAAATCGGGGTTGGAATGATGTTCCTTTCCAGAGTGTAACGCCCCGGTCCTGCGGGTACGGGGACGTCACTGCAACGTATATACGCAGGTCAGAAATACCCTCACGTATATACGCTAAGCATCAGTACAGGCAAGAATCAGAGTACGGAAGCAAGTAGTGCATTATACATTCCAACATATGAGTACAATTACAAAGTTATCACCAGAGGTGATAAATATTACAAGAATATTACATCACTGATAGGCGCAAATGCGAGAATACAAAGAGATGTACATGTATGAACAGTACAAAAGGGCGCTCACGAGATAACTGGAGAAGCCGCGAGCCAACAAGGGGGAGTAAGGATGGGACTGGAGCTACAGCTGATCTGTCTGCTCTACAGAAGTAAGCTTGATCCTCAGCAAGAAGATCCCCTTCGGTCCAAGCTCCAGGACCTGGACATGAGGATCCAGAGGAGTCAGAACTCCCCAGGCGAGTGGTGATGCAAATGCCAGATGGCGTGCCAAGATAAGTACAAGTGTATTGATAAAACTGAATCATAAGCATGCATTGAAAGCTGTGTCGTGAGCATAAGCATGCAGGAGCAAGTAGATATAAAACAAGTGATATCAAGTAGGAAGTACTCATGGTATGATAAGATAAGAACAGGAGACTAGAGAAGTAGAATACAAGTGGTAAAGCAGGATGTGAACATGTATAGTATAATAATCATAAAACTGGAAATCCGATGTAAATTCGATAGAAGCAAACTCAGCAAAGCATACAACAGACCCATACTTGGCATCTTTTATTATTATTACTCGTCTGACCCATATATCTAGGTATGTGTCCTGGTGTACATCTCAACACACATACATCCATATATAAGCAAGCCGAGGTTTGTTACTGGAAGCTGATGAAGAACTGATAGCTCATACTTATAGTAGTTCCCGTCCGCCCGGGACACAGCCATTTGGGGGCCTGAAATCCCCCTAACACGCATCTTCTGGGGGCCTGAAATCCCCCTAACACGAATCGTCAGTTTTGGTATTCCACTACTATAAGCAAGGCACCATACCGGCATTCATCACTTCCTCCCATTCCCCGTGCAAGTTATCCTTTGTAAAGAGTAGGAACATAACTGGTCATAACAAGAGATCAGGTACAGGCAGGAGATGGCCCTACAGATTTCAAGAGGTGGCCCCCACAGATTCAAGAGGTGGCCCCCACCACGTGTGTGGTGTGGCACTTTGTTCAATGTGGCACTTTGCTCTGAGGGGAATGGATTCTAGAGGTGGCCCCCACAGATTCAAGAGGTGGCCCCACCACTTGTGTGGTGTGGCACTTTGCTCCGTGTGGCACTTAGTTCCATTCAGGATCCGCCGGGAACTGGTGGTATAACATGAGTCAGTGTCAAGTAGTAGCATGACGGGTATCAGATGTTAACACATCATTTGTCAGGTGATACAAACAGGTGTTAATTAGTAGCATGTAAATGACAAGCATGAAGCAATGGTATGCAAGTAATAGTATTAACATATCAGGAAATACATGGCATGATGATAGAGTAGTAGCTGAGCATAACCAAGCGGAGCTAAGTGAGCTGGAAGTACAGACAGCAAACAGTATTTAACACTCGAGCGTCTGGCGAGGTTACCGGGACGACTCGGCTTAAAGTGCAAGTAGAAAATCCGGCAGCATCTCGCCTAGACGAATCTAGTGGTAAAGTGCTGAACGCTGATCATGGTAACCAGGCGGAGCTGAGAAACCTGACGGTCCCAATCACCTCTCTTTCAAGATAGTGAGAGACCGGAGGCTGAAGGACGGAGAGACCTGTCGGTCCCAATCACTTCCCTTTCGAGATAGTGAGAGACTGGAGGCTGAAGGACGGAGAGACCTGACGGTCCCAATCACTTCCCTTTCGAGATAGAGAGAGACCGGAGGCTGAAGGACGGAGAGACCTGCAAGTCCCAATCTCTTCCCTTTCGAGATAGTGAGAGACCGGAGGCTGAAGGACGGAGAGACCTCGGTCCCAATCACTTCCCTTTCGAGATAGTGAGAGACCGGAGGCTGAAGGACGGGGAGACCTGTCGGTCCCAATCACTTCCCTTTCGAGATAGTGAGAGACCGGAGGCTGAAGGACGGTCGGGGTTTAAGCGTACTCTCGGTGGCTACTAGCCATCCCAGGAGTGGGCAGAAACCCGGAGTCAGTACAAGAGTACATGCAGTGTTAATACGCTTAGGCATGACAATGTGCGAGGGTAGCTAATCTACCGTAGAGTAGTGAAGCCTGAAGGCTGAGTAGAGGTACCGGGTGCCCGCACGAGTTGTTCTATCCTATTACAAGCATTACAGTATATCAGTCCAGTTCGAGTCAAGACATGTCCACAGAATACAACACACACACACCATACAACCACACCGCACTGATACTAAATACAACATAATAAAATACAAGTCCATTTTCTTGGCGAGGAAAGTCACTCGCCTAAAACGCCACTTTTGAAGCTTTGCGCGTTCGAATCCCCGGGAGAGGAAAAAACACCAAGCGAGCAAAGGAAAGGGGGCTTGGCCCTTGGGTGGCCGCCGGCCCTAGGGTGGTGCGCACCCCTTGGTGGTGGCCTAGGAAGTGGCCGGCCCAAGGAGAGGGAGGGAGAGAGGAAGGGAAGGTGATTTCTTTGGTGGTGTGTTATTTGGTGAAGAAGATGGATTTTGGTGGAGTAATGCAAAGGGAAATGAAAGAGGTGATGATGAAGGTGATGTTGGAGGTTGAAGTAGTTGAGATGGAGGTGGTGTTGTGGTGGTAAGAGTGGAGATGGTGGTGATGGAGAAGAAATGAAAAGGAGATGGTGGTGAAGATGGAAGATTTTGAGTGGTGGTGATGAATATTTAGAGGTGGTGAAGTTGTCGCCGGAAAAGTCGCCGGAAGATCGTCGGAGTGGTCACGGAGGTGTTGCCGGAGAAGAGGGGCTCGGCCCCTTGCTAGGGAGGGTGGCCGGCCTAGGTATAGGTGGTGGAGTGGTGGTTTGGTGAAGGATTTTAGTGGTGGTGGTATGTTTGGAGAAGGTAAATGGGGTGTTTGGATTTGGTGGAGTTTTTGGAGTTCGTGGTGGTTTAAATGGAGATGGAGGAGGAAGAAGATGAGGGTAGGGAGTTGGAGAAGTTGTAGTGGTTGTTGTTGTGGTGGAGGTGAAGGAGGAGTTGGTGGTGGTTAAGGTTTTGGTGAAGAGAAAATGAAGTGGAAAGGAGAAGGAAAAGTTTATATAGGAATTGGATTTGTGAAGGTGATGTAAAAGTGTTTTAGGGAGAGTTTTTTGTAAAATGGAGGGGAGAGGTGGCTCTGGCCGGCCATGGGATGGGAGAGAGGGTTTGAGTGGTTTGGGATATTTTGGAGGAGATATTTTGGTAGAAATGTGTAGAAAAAAATGGAAGAATGGAGAATGTTGTAGAATTTGGTGGAGGAAAAGGAAGGAAAGAAAAAGGAAAAAGGAAAAGAAAATGAAAAAAGGAAGATATTTTATTGAAATAAAAAGTGAAATGATTAGAGTGGCGGATTCCCGGGATTCGGTTGCGGATGCGGAAAACTTTCGGAAAAATACCGAAATCGTCCGAAAATCAAGTATCTCGGAACGACCCGCAAAAATTCTCAAAAATCAAGAATATTATTTTAAGATTCATGGTGAAATTCGTTTCAAGAAATTCTTTATAGTTTTTAAATTAAAAATCCTGGAATCGGCCGCCAATATCGGTCGACACCAAATCTGGCAGAAATCTGATAAATTCTGAAAATTCCCAAAAAATGAAGTAGGATAGTAAATATTATTCTAAGAAACTTTGTGAAAGCGGTTTCTCAAAATTTGACCCCATTTGTAAATTAAAAATCCAGGAATAAACCAGCGGCACCGATTAATCCCGATTTTAGGGTGTTTATAAAAATAATTCAGAAAAAATCTGAAAAATCATGAAAAATCTAAAATATTGGGAAACAGTATTTGAAATTAAAATCAGTAAATTTAGATTACCAGAAAGACTAAATCAACGAAATCAAAAAAATACGATCGAAAATTTGAATACGCAGATAAGTACGTATTCCGGGAACGGGGTGTTACATTCCACCCACCTTACAAAAATTTCGTCCTCGAAATTTGATAAGGGGAAGATGAACACAGGAGAGACTAGGGTCGACAATGAGAATAGGATAAAGTGGGATATTTAGAAAGATAACCAACTCAAAATACAAAAGATCAGGGGTAACTGTTACAATGATATCCTCAAGGTCCCTGTTCTGGATACTGGGCTTCGTATTCTGCTGCTGCTTCGCCTGATGCTTCTACTGACATGTTGTAAACTTGGCCTCTGCCATGATCTGCTCTTGCTCCTCTCTGTGTTTGATCATGCTGTTGGGGTGGGAACGGAGCTCTTCGGCCAATTGGTTCTGGGTTCCCTCTATGTGGTGGGGCTGGAAGTGCTGGTCTAATTGGTGCCATATTTCCTACCCTTCTGAACGGACAATCTCTTATTGCATGACTTCCAGTCCCACAGGCTAAGCATAGTCCGTTAGCCATTCGACAGTCTTTCCTATAATGTCCAGGCTTGTGGCAGAAGTTGCATATGATCTGAGGAAGAGAAGTTGGAATGGTCATTTGACTATCGGGCCATTGATGGGCCTGGTTGTGGGTTCTTCGTTCATCAACTGAAAGGGTCTCTTCATTGGCTTATTCTGTGTCTGGTTCTCATTTTTCTTCTCCAGTCCTCGTTCTACTTCACGGGCAATGGAGAGAACCTGGGAGTACGTCTTTAGCTGTTGAGGAATAAGAAACATCTGAACATCCATCTTTAACCCTTGCTGAAATCTGCTAGCCCGTTTCTCTTCGTCTGTCACCATGTAAGGTGCAAACCTGCTGAGTCTCAAGAATTCAGCAGCATATTCATCCACTGACCGATTTCGATGTTGTAGCCGGATAAATTGTTCTTCCATTTCCTTTTGAGCTGTTGCAGGGAAGAATCTTTCGTAGAAACCCTTTGAGAACTGATCCCATGTAATGGGTTTCTCCAGTGTTGCTTCTTCTGCCAACCACCAAGTTCTGGCCACATCTCTAGCTGTATCTTGGCCACTTCCACTTGGTTCTCCTTAGGGATTCGGGCTGCTTTCAAGAGATCCGTCGTGTCTACCAGCCATTGTTCTGCATCCAAGGGCTTCTCTATGCCTGAAAAGATCGCCGGTTGTAATCTCCTGAAGTCTGACACGTTGCCTGGCCTCTGCTCTCGGGGGTGCAAACAACAGTCCTTGACGTAGAAGCTCTGTCTGCTGCTGTTGACTCTGCATCATCCCTTGAAGTATCCTCATCATACCATCATTGTCTCTGCTTGATCCATCTTGAGAGGTACTAGGTCCATTGCGTGTTCCCCGTCTTTCCATATCTGAGTTGGTCGAAGGGGTAGCAAGAAGGAGCTGGAAGGTAAAAGATTGAAGGGTCTCAGGATACAAGGAATGGATCAAAAGAAAGAGAGAGAGATAACTCTGCACTTGTAGTTGGATTGTATAACCGGGACTCTTGTATTCCAGTTGCAAATCTCTTTACCATTAATCTGCCATCTGGACGTACTGAGGATGTGAGAACCTAGGCTCTGATACCATCCTGTAACACCCCGGTCCTGCGGGTACGGGGACGTCACTGCAACGTATATACGCAGGTCAGAAATATCCTCACGTATATATGCTAAGCATCAGTACAGGCAAGAATCAGAGTACGAAAGCAAGTGGTGCATTATACATTCCAACATATGAGTACAATTACAAAGTTATCACCAGAGGTGATAAATATTACAAGAATATTACATCACTGATAGGCGCAAATGCGAGAATACAAAGAGATGTACATGTATGAACAGTACAAAAGGGCGCTCACGAGATAACTGGAGAAGCCGCGAGCCAACAAGGGGGAGCAAGGATGGGACTGGAGAGCTATAGCTGATCTGTCTGCTCTACAGAAGTAAGCTTGATCCTCAGCAAGAAGATCCCCTTCGGTCCAAGCTCCAGGACCTAGACATGAGGATCCAGAGGAGTCAGAACTCCCCAGGCGTGGTGATGCAAATGCCAGATGGCGTGCCAAGATAAGTACAAGTGTATTGATAAAACTGAATCATAAGCATGCATTGAAAGCTGTGTCGTGAGCATAAGCATGCAGAAGCAAGTAGATATAAAACAAGTGATATCAAGTAGGAAGTACTCATGGTATGATAAGATAAGAACAGGAGACTAGAGAAGTGGAATACCAGTGGTAAAGCAGGATGTGAACATGTATAGTATAATAATCATAAAACTGGAAATCCGATGTAAATTCGATAGAAGCAAACTCAGCAAAGCATACAACAGACCCATACTTGGCATCTTTTATTATTATTACTCGTCTGACCCATATATCTAGGTATGTGTCCTGGTGTACATCTCAACACACATACATCCATATATAAGCAAGCCGAGGTTTGTTACTGGAAGCTGATGAAGAACTGATAGCTCATACTTATAGTAGTTCCCGTCCGCCCGGGACACAGCCATTTGGGGGCCTGAAATCCCCTAACACGCATCTTCTGGGGGCCTGAAATCCCCCTAACACGAATCATCAGTTTTGGTATTCCACTACTATAAGCAAGGCACCATACCGGCATTCATCACTTCCTCCCATTCCCCGTGCAAGTTATCCTTTGTAAAGAGTAGGAACATAACTGGTCATAACAAGAGATCAGGTACAGGCAGGAGATGGCCCTACAGATTCAAGAGGTGGCCCCACAGATTCAAGAGGTGGCCCCCACCACGTGTGTGGTGTGGCACTTTGTCCATGTGGCACTTTGCTCTGAGGGGAATGGATTCTAGAGGTGGCCTCCACAGATTCAAGAGGTGGCCCCCACCACTTGTGTGGTGTGGCACTTTGCTCCGTGTGGCACTTAGTTCCATTCAGGATCCGCCGGAACTGGTGGTATAACATGAGTCAGTGTCAAGTAGTAGCATGACGGGTATCAGATGTTAACACATCATTTGTCAGGTGATACAAACAGGTGCTGACAAATGATGTTAACACATCATTTGTCAGGTGATACAAACAGGTGTTAATTAGTAGCATGTAAATGACAAGCATGAAGCAATGGTATGGCAAGTATTAACATATCAGGAAATACATGGCATGATGATAGAGTAGTAGCTGAGCATAACCAAGCGGAGCTAAGTGAGCTGGAAGTACAGACATCAAACAGTATTTAACACTGGAGCGTCTGGCGAGGTTACCGGGACGACTCGGCTTAAAGTGCAAGTAGAAAATCCGATAGCATCTCGCCTAGACGAATCTAGTGGTAAAGTGCTGAACGCTGATCATGATAACCAGGCGGAGCTGAGAAACCTGACGGTCCCAATCACCTCTCTTTCAAGATAGTGAGAGACCGGAGGCTGAAGGACGGAGAGACCTGTCGGTCCCAATCACTTCCCTTTCGAGATAGTGAGAGACTGGAGACTGAAGGACGGAGAGACCTGACGGTCCCAATCACTTCCTTTCGAGATAGAGAGAGACCGGAGGCTGAAGGACGGAGAGACATGTCGGTCCCAATCACTTCCCTTTCGAGATAGTGAGAGACCGGAGGCTGAAGGACGGAGAGACCTGTCGGTCCCAATCACCTCCCTTTCGAGATAGTGAGAGACCGGAGGCTGAAGGACGGGGAGACCTGTCGGTCCCAATCACTTTCCTTTCGAGATAGTGAGAGACCGGAGGCTGAAGGATGGTCGGGGTTTAAGCGTACTCTCGGTGGCTACTAGCCATCCCAGGAGTGGGCAGAAACCCGGAGTCGGTACAAGAGTACATGCAGTGTAATACCTCTTAGGCATGACAATGTGCGAGGGTAGCTAATCTACCGTAGAGTAGTGAAGCCTGAAGGCTGAGTAGAGGTACCGGGTGCCGCACGAGTTGTTCTATCCTATTACAAGCATTACAGTATATCAGTCCAGTTCGAGTCAAGACATGTCCACAGAATACAACACACACACACCCATACAACCACACGCACTGATACTAAATACAACATAATAAAATACAAGTCCATTTTCTTGGCGAGGAAAGTCACTCGCCTAAAATGCCACTTTTGAAGCTTTGCGCGTTCGAATCCCCGGGAGAGGAAAAACACCAAGCGAGCAAAGGAAAGGGGGGCTTGGCCCTTGGGTGGCCGCCGGCCCTAGGGTGGTGCGCCACCCCTTGGGGGTGGCCTAGGAAGTGGCCGGCCCCAAGGAGAGGGAGGGAGAGAGGAAGGGAAGGTGATTTCTTTGGTGGTGGTGTTATTTGGTGAAGAAGATGGATTTTGGTGGAGTAATGAAAAGGGAAATGAAAGAGGTGATGATGAAGGTGATGTTGGAGGTTGAAGTAGTTGAGATGGAGGTGGTGTTGTGGTGGTAAGAGTGGAGATGGTGGTGATGGAGAAGAAATGAAAAGGAGATGGTGGTGAAGATGGAAGATTTTGAGTGGTGGTGATGAATATTTAGAGGTGGTGAAGTTGTCGCCGGAAAAGTTGCCAGAAGATCGTCGGAGTGGTCACCGGAGGTGTTGCCGGAGAAGAGGGGCTCGGCCCCTTTCTAGAGGGTGGCCGGCCTAGGTATAGGTGGTGGAGTGGTGGTTTGGTGAAGGATTTTAGTGGTGGTGGTATGTTTGGAGAAGGTAAATGGGGTGTTTGGATTTTGGTGGAGTTTTTGGAGTTTGTGGTGGTTTAAATGGAGATGGAGGAGGAAGAAGATGAAGGTAGGAGTTGGAGAAGTTGTAGTGTGTTGTTGTGGTGGAGGTGAAGGAGGAGTTGGTGGTGGTTAAGGTTTGGTGAAGAGAAAATGAAGTGGAAAGGAGAAGGAAAAGTTTATATAGGATTGGATTTGTGAAGGCTATGTAAAAGTGTTTTAGGGAGGGTTTTTTGTAAAATGGAGGGGGGAGGTGGCTCTTGGCCGGCCATGGTGATGGGAGAGGGGTTTGAGTGGTTTGGGATATTTTGGAGGAGATATTTTTGTAGAAATGTGTAGAAAAAAATGGAAGAATGGAGAATGTTGTAGAATTTGGTGGAAGGAAAAGGAAGGAAAGAAAAAGGAAAAAGGAAAAGAAATGAAAAAAGGAAGATATTTCTTGGAATAAAAAGTGAAAATGATTAGAGTGGCGGATTCCCGGGATTCGGTTGCGGATGCGGAAAAACTTTCGGAAAAATACCGAAATCGTCCGAAAATCAAGTATCTCGGAACGACCCGCAAAAATTCTCAAAAATCAAGAATATTATTTTAAGATTCACGGTGAAATTCGTTTCAAAAAATTCTTTATATTTTTTAAATTAAAAATCCTGGAATCGGCCGCCAATATCGGTCGACACCAAATCTGGCAGAAATCTGATAAATTCCAAAAATTCCCAAAAAATTAAGTAAGATAGTAAATATTATTCTAAGAAACTTTGTGAAAGCGGTTTCTCAAAATTTGACCCCATTTGTAAATTAAAAATCCAGGAATAAACCAGCGCACCGATTAATCCCGATTTTAGGTGTTTATAAAAATAATTCAGAAAAAATCTGAAAAATCATGAAAAATCTAAAATATTGGGAAACAGTGTTTGAAATTAAAATCAGTAAATTTAGACTACCAGAAAGACTAAATCAACGAAATCAAAAAAATACGATCGAAAATTTGAATACACAGATAAGTACGTATTCCGGGAACGGGGTGTTACACAAAGGCTAACTGCTTTTTTACGAGTTACGAGAGGGATTAGTCCCCTTTTCGAGGTTAGAATAACCTCTCTTGCATTTAACGAGGGAGATTATTCCCTTTTTTGAAGTTCAATTAACTTCGTGTGTATTCACGAAGGGAAAGTATTCCCTTTCTCGAGGCTAAGAATTTAAATGCTTTAACTTCACCCGCACTCCTAGGCTTGAAGTGGCAGCGGAGTTGTCAGTCGTTGAGGCCTATAAATAAGACACTTGTAGTCCTTCTCAGAGAAATTTACTTTTCTCTTTCTGAAAAGTTAGTTCATGACATTTTTCTTATTGCCCAGGAAAGGAGACTGAGTCTCTAAAGTAGTAGAAAGAAACGCCCACTCTGCTCATTACCGGCCAAGAGATGGTGAGTTTCGGTCATGCAGAGACTTTACCAATAAACTAGTGACTTTAGGGAATTTATCTCCCTTAATTTTCTTAGCTTTACTAGCAATTTCAGGGATTGACTTCCCTTGGCCTCTGCATTTGGTTGACTTTTAGAAAAGGGTTTCAACTATTTTCTAGCTTCTTGACGACGCTATCATTCTCGCTCGATCAGGCGAAAGATTTTTTCATGCAGAGTTCCTGTCTTCATCTGTTAAATCTGCCTGTTAAATCTGCCAAATAGGCAAGGCTTAGGACTTGGTCTCTTCAAGGTTGAGCCAGTCTTGCCATGTAGGTGGGTCAAGACTGCGTCCTTCTGGGCCAGTCTGGCCTAGCCATATAGGCGAGGTTAGGACTTGGTCCCTTTTTAAGCTTCTCCAGCCTAACTGCCTTGGGTGGGGCTAAGACTTGGCTTATGCTGAGCTAGTCTATCATTATTGTGCAGCGAGGCTATCCTCTGCTTAGCTGAAATCCACCTTCAAGGCACAACTGGGTCGGATCTGAATTGCTTCGCTTAAAGAATTTGATTTAGCATTCCATATTTCCCTTTGCATTTTCTTTTTTTTTTGATTTAATGCAACTTGTTTCCAGTTTGCATTGCAGCGAACTATGCTCGCCAGTCTTTCGTCGTGATGAAAGAGACCAAAACTTGCATCTTGATCTTCAAGTTGAAGTTTTGATCATAAGCAGGAGGAACATATTGGAGTAGCTGATGCGCATTCCAAGAAGGGGTTGGCAGTTGCTTATCCGAGATGATCCACTTGGGAAGGGGGGGGTGGTAGTCGCTTATCCGAGATAGTCCACTTCGGGAAGGCGGACGTCACCAGTAAGGTCTTGGATCCTTCCTTTGCCAATTTTGATTACGGAAGATCCAGCTTCCTGGTGGCAACCAATTCTTTGCCAATTTTGATCAAAGAAGATCCAGCTCCCAATCTCTTGCCAATTTTCATCAAAGAAGATCTAGCTTCTTGATGGCAAAATCTGCCATTAAGCGAAGGATTACGGCCTTGTGCAGGAGGAAGACCTTTCGTGTCCAGTCGGGATGGTTCATCACCCTGAAAGTAGATAGGATAATTTGTTTGCCTTTGGAGCAATGATTCTGTTGTATGAAAGACAATCTTGATGTAGTATCAATGTATCTTCCCATTTGAATCAATAAAAATATTTATTTTCTGCTTATCTACTTTGTTTTCTTCCTTTTTAATTTGAGAACACCTGGAATGGACTAGCTTAGGTAAGTCTTTTCCTTAGGAGGAGATAAAAACTCTTAGCTGAGCTAAACTTCCAACGCAGCTAAAGACAGATTTCCAACTAAGTCAGGAACAAGTTTCTAGCGAAGCTAGCATGGAATTTTCGCGAAGCTAGAGATGTGCTCTTATAGCGGATCTAAGGCACGTTTCTCAGCGAAGTTACGCAAGCGTCGCGTGAGGTCAACCCTGAACTCACAGCGGAGTTAGCCCTTAGCGGGACTGAAGCAAGGCTTCTCGGGAAGGCGCTTAGGTGCCGTTTCAAATTAATTTAAAACTACCGCCTGCGCTCCTTTTAAGGAGGTGAAGTTAGGCAGTCTTAAGCCTATAAAAGCCCGATTGGGCTAAAAGAGAGAGAATTACTTCTCTTTGAATCTCTTTCTCCTCCTTCTTCATTGAGATTTTCAGAACTTTTCAGTTCTTCCATGGCTCCCAAAAGACGAGCAGACAAAGAGGCAGCGACCTCTATGACGGAGGGGCCTTTCCTCCTCCGGTCATCGAACGCGGTAGGGATTATCCCTTATATTCAGAGATTTTCGTCTCTTTTTGAAGCCAATTTCTAGCTATTCCCTGATGAATCCAGAGCGATCTATCGTGATCCAGTGATTTCAGGGAGTTCAACACCCTTAATTTTCTTTGCCGAATTTTTAGGGGATTTAATTCCCCTTAATTTCTTAACTGAACATTTAGGAACCGAACGGTTTCTTCTCCAAGTTTCTGTGCGAAGCTAACCCTTAAGGCGGTTCACAACCTGTCGAATAATAGGATGCAAAGCTAGCCTTAAAAACATAGCTGGAAAAGGACTTTAAAGTCCTTAGAATAACTTTAGGCACAGTGCCCTTATGGCGAAGTTAGCCCTTGAGGGCTTCTTCGCATTCTGTTCAGCGATAGAATGTGAGGCTAAGATTCCAGAGCGAAGTTAACACTAGGATATTTTCTGCATTCTGCCTTCGTGCAGAATGCTAAGCTGCAGTTGCGAAGCTGAGCTTCAGGGTGAAGCTAATGCTAGGCTAGCTTCGCTCGGAGAGTGAAGCTATACCTTAGCAAATTTTTTTTTGCTTTAGCTTTCTTGTTCTTCAGCAAATGAACTAATATGATTTCTTCTTATTTTTGCAGTGCACTATACTCCGGGTCCTTTGAACAGTCTCTTCAGAACAGCCAGGGGACTGGATGGCGATGTTAGCCTATAATTTTAGGGGCAGGCTTCATTATTTAGTGAGCAGAGTGCTCCTGGTCAGGTGCCCTTTTCTACGCCAGAGATCAGCGTACTATGAGGAGCATCTTAACTACTGCTCCCCTCGAGGATTGTAACGAGAAAAATCTATCCGAAGCCCGGCTTTATGTTCAGGGATGCAGCGCCAGATATCGATCATTAGCTGCTGGCCGGAGAAGGGCAGTGGATTTTTAATCTAGATGGCGAGAAGTATTATCTCCCATCTAGCAAGCGTCATTTTTCATTGTCTTTCTTCCAATGCATGACGAGGGTTTGAAAGATGCAGTGGCAGGTGACTCGGACTACTGACTCCGTTCACGTGGGAAAATTGATAGCTCCATCTCTCGGTTATACAAGGGCGGGTCCTCCTCGCTACATATTGGGTCTCCACCCTGGGAACGTTCTCCCAGACATCCCAGTGGGGGAAAATCCCGCCGTGGCTCAGACTTTTGGAAACCAGTTCTTCAAGACTCGTGGTAATTATCCAGCCACTGATTTCAGGACCATTGGGTGGATTCATCCCCCTAAGGCCTGGAGGAGGGACTTGACCTTATATGTCTTAGCCCATTTTGAAGAGGATCTGGAGAGATTGGGACTCTACGAGGCTATCAGGGCAAACCTCTTACGGCATCCAGATGAGTGTAGCGAACTTTTACGCCATCTTTGAGTTATACTGTCCAGCTACAGGGACTTTCTTCACCCCTGTAGGCGATTGGGCATGGCTTGCACGAGATGTGGGAAGTCTCTATTCTGCCCTCGGGATCTCTCCCATATGAAGAATATTTCCGTGCGAGGCGGATTGGCACTTCTGGAGAAGCAGAAGCCCGCTTTGTTTTAGACTTATCGGGAATTGATGTACCATCTCTACATCTGCTCAAGTATGCATGGAAGCCACAAGGGAGCTTCATGCAGTTTAAAGAGCTGGGGGAATTATTTATTTATTCCCCAACCTGAAAGATGCTCCTGAAGTAGCTCACTGCGGGGTTGCAGACGAGGACATTTTTTGGAGGATGCAAGAACATTCCCAGGAGGATATGATTTTTGTAAGAAGATGATGGACCCTATAAAAAAGGTGATATTCTCCGAAGTTTCCATCATCAGGGCCCATCGACCGATATCTCGGAAGGCGCTTTTGGTCGGTTTTTTATTGGTTTGGATGAAGAGATGTGTGGTCCCATCTCCTTCTGGTGACGTCATTCTCCAACTGTCTTATTACCGGCTGTTCGTCTAATCCATGGTCGTTCCCTTAGACTTCTCCGGCAATGGTGTATTGTATTCAGCGGGGCCTTCGTGTATTGATAGAGGCTTTCTGTTGGCCACCAACCACGAAGAGAGAGAAAAAGGCACTATCTTACCTCGTGACGGACCAAACCCCAGGATCGGTTTGCCATACACTTATTTGACGGCATGGTTCGCCCTTCACTGCCCCTCCATTATCCAAGCCGGTGAGGAGCCTCCAGAAGGTGTCCGGATGGCGCTTCTCCGTCGATTTGAGGGATGTTCATGGTCATGGACTTATGTGGTCGCGGTTCGCAAACTGCTGTGCCGACATGATGTCTACAGTCTTTTTCGGTGCTTTCCTTATATTCGTGATGCAGGCTATGGCGAAGAATTCAAGGATGTAGGAGATAGGCAGACGTCGCTGAGCCAGGGGGTCTTCGAATGGCTGGTTAGCATCCGGCCATCCCATCCGGTGTACAGGAGTGGGGATACCTGCTACTTGGAACCCTGCGTCCCAAGTCAGTTTGCTCGTCAGTTCGGGTATGACCAACTATATATAGGTAACCTGAACACCAGCCTAGCCTTCATGAGGAGCCTCATTGATGGTGCTCGTGCCTAGCGATTCTACATCGCTGGCTGTACTGAGGCGCGGCTGTGCATGCCGCTGAGAACCCCGAACCTTCAGACGACTTTGGGGTTCTGTCAGTGGTACAGAACTTTAAACTCCACACCAACCGGGTTTTTTATTAACTCATTTGGTGTGAAATTAATCTCTCAGCGGCTGAAGAGTACCCTGTTTTCCATACCCAGCAAGTGCCACCGGAATATCTGAACGCGGCCTAGTCACAGCCGCCACATAATCCCTACTCGCAAACATACAATCCAGGTTGGAGGAATCACTCAAATTTCTCCTGCCCAGAACAATCCTCCTAGACCTAATTTCTCCAACAATTTTCACCATCCCAGTCCTCCACCAAGTTTTCCCAGTCAAGCTCCATCTTCCTCCTCTCAAAGTTCACCAATGGAAAGAAATTCAGCAAATTATAGGAGAGCATGGAAGCTTTTATGAAGTCCCAAGCTGCTTTCATGCAAAACCAGGGACACTCTGAATAACCATTCACAGGCTATATCGAGATTGAAAATGCAGATGAGCCAATTAGCTAGCTCCCTAAGTGAAAGACCAAAGGGTACTTTACCTAGTCAGCCGCTAGTTAACCCTAAGAACTCGAATCAAGCGTTGAAATTTAGGATCCTTCGATCAACCAGTGCAATGTTGTTCACACACTTCAATCTGGAAAGAAGGTAGACAACCAGGTCTACCAACAGAAAAATCCAGTCCGCATTGATCCTACTCCAGCCTCCATCTCTGATAGTTCCTCCCAATCTGCTCCACAAACATCTGACGAGGACAAAGCTGCTGAACAAATTCATAAGCCTGTAGCACCCTTTCCCAATAGGCTTAGGAACAATAATAAGAATATTCACATGGAGAAGATGCTAGAGATGTTCAGCCAGGTCAAATTGAATGTGCCTCTTCTTGACGTTGTCCAACAAGTCCCAGCTTATGCCAAATTTCTTAAGGATATGTGTACGAAGAGAGAAAGACAAATGTGTCCAAGAAAGTGTTCTTGGCAACCAATATAAGTGAATTCTGTCTGGTCCCATTCCGGTAAAATACAAGGATCCGGTGTCTCACAATTTCCTGTACCATAGGACAGACTGAAATTAGCAGAGCACTCCTTGACCTGGGAGCAAATATCAACTTGTTACCTCTCTCAGTATACCAGCAACTTGGGTTGGGCGAGCTGAGCCCAACCCAAGTCACCATTCAGTTAGCTGACCGATCTGTGAAAATACCCAAGGGGAAAATCACAGATGTCCTTATCTGGGTCGGGGATTTCATCTGCCCTGTTGACTTCATTGTGCTTAAGACCCAACCTGTATCAAATCTGAGGTCTCAAACTCCAGTCATCTTAGGGCGCCCTTTTCTTACTACAACCAATGCCATAATTAACTTTAGGAACGGGTCCATGCGATTGACCTTTGGAGATATGACGAAGGAAGTCAATGTCTTCAATCTTGGAAGAACACCTAGGGATGTCAATGATCAGACTTTTGAGGTCAATTCCATTGAAAATCTAACCAGTGAGCATGAGGAAAGCATGGAGATAGAAACAGAGGCAGAGTTTAATCTGGAGTCTGAGGATTTTAATCTTGACCAGATCGTAGATTTGACAGTGGATTGAGCGTCCAGCCTAATGTACCTTATCACGGGAATGAAAGTTCAGATATTACCTCCAATGAAGCAACACCTTCCCTAGAGCTAAAAGCCTTTACGCCTACCTGGGTGGAAGAGAGACCCTGCCAGTCATCATAGCATCCCACCTGACTGAGCGACAAGAGGATAGCTTAATGTCTATTCTGAAAAGACATAGGGAAGCCATTGGATGGACGATAAAGGATATCAAAGAGATAAGTCCAGCCATAGTGCAACATAGATTCTATTTGACCGATCAAGCAACCCCCAGGAGGGACCCACAACGCAGGCTTAACCCACTCATGCAAGAGGGCAGTTAAAGCGGAAAATTTGAAACTATTAGATAATGGTATGATTTATCCCATTTCTGATAGCCATGGGTTAGCCCTGTTCATGCGGTCCCAAAGAAAGCTGGCTTTGCGGTGGTTGAAAATGAGTAAAAAGAGTTGGTGCAGACAAGACTGCCTACCAAGGCTCGTGTCTGTATCGACTATAGAAAGTTGAATGCAGCCACCCGTAAAGACCACTTCCCGCGACCCTTCATCGACCAAGTGCTTGAACGCTTGGCTGGACATGAGTACTATTGCTTCGTAGATGGATACTCGGGATATAATCAAACCCCCATTGCTGCAGAAGACCAGGAAAAGACCACGTCACCTGCCCATTCGGTACCTTCGCTTATCAGCGCATGCCCTTTGGATTATGAAACACTCCTACGACATTCCAACGGTGCATGCTCAGTTTGTTCTCCGACATGGTGGAACATTTTCTTGAGATTTTCATGGATGACTTCTCCATCTACAGAGATTCATTTGATCATTATTTTCATCATCTAGAGTTAGTGCTGCAAAGATACAAGGAGAAGAATCTAACTCTAAACTGGAAAAAATGTCACTTCATGTTGAAACAGGGGATTGTCTTAGGCCATGAGATTTCTAAGAGAGGCATTGAAGTGGACAAGGCTAAAGTAGAAGTGATTGCTAAGCTTCCACCACCCAAAAGCATCAAGGATATTAGATCATTTCTAGGGCATGTTGGGTTCTACCGACGGTTCATTAGGATTTTAGCAAGATCGCTAGGCCCTTAACTAACCTGCTCGCAAAGAACATGCCCTTTGATTTTAACGATGAATGTTTCAAATCATAGGAGAAGTTTAAGCAAGAACTTAATTCTGCGCCTATTATTTCTGTTCCTAATTGGGCCCAACTGTTTGAAATCATGTGCGATGCCTCTGATTTTGCTATTGGTGATGTTCTAAGATCGCGCATCGACAATAGGCAGCACGTGATTTACTATTCGAGTAGGACCTTGAATGACGCCCAACAGAATTATACAACGACCGAGAAGGGATTCTTGATCGTTGTCTTTGCGTTAGAAAAAGTTTCGGCCATACTTGTTAGGCTCAAAGACGGTGATTTTCACGGATCACTCAGCACTGAAATACCTCATGACCAAGAAGGAAGCTAAGGCCCGATTGATTCGGTGGATCCTTTTGATTCAAGAATTTGACTTGGAAATTCGGGATAAATGAGGTATAGAAAATGTGGTCGCTGATCATCTATCATGAATTCCGAATGCACCAAACATACAAGCTCCGATCAACGAGGATTTCCCAGACGAGCACATCCTGGCCATCTTTAAGGAACCCTGGTATGCGGGCATCGTCAATTACCTGGCCATTGGACAATTACCCGCTGACTGGACAAAGCAAGACCAATGTCGTTTCTTTGCCCCAGTACGGTACTTCTTCTGGGAAGAGCCGTATCTTTTTAAGTATTGTCTCGACCAGATTATTAGACGATGCATACTAGAGGGAGAACAGAGGAGTGTGCTAAGCTTTTGCCATGAACTTGCATGCAGAGGACACTTCGGTCCCCGCAAGACTGCAAAGAAAGTTTTACAAAGTGGGTTTTACTGTCCCACTTTGTTCAAAGACTCATACCATTTTTTAAGTCATGCGCAAATTGTCAGAAGATTGGGAAATTTCAAGAAGAGACATGGTGCCCCTGAACCCATCCTGGAAGTTAAAATTTTTGATGTTTAAGGTATCGACTTCATGGGCCCATTCTCTAATTCCTTCGGCAACTAGTTGATTTTGGTTGCTGTCGATTACGTTTTTAAATGGTTGAAGTTGTGCCTACAAAGACCAATGATAACAAAGTGGTTGTCAAATTTCTCAAAGAAAACATATTCTCCCGATTTGGCACCCCTATAGTGTAATTAGTAATAATGGATCGCATTTCTGCAACAGAGTTTTTGAAGCTCTGATGCGAAAATATTCCATCAATCACAAGTTGTCTACTCCGTATCATCCCAAATAAATGGGAAGGTCGAAGTCACCAATCGACAGATTAAGCTCATTTTGGAAAAGACTGTCGGACAAAACCAAAAGGATTGGTCGGTCAAACTCAATGATGCACTGTGGGGTTACCGCACTGCTTTTAAGACAGTTCTGGGGATGTCTCTTATAGACTCGTATTCGGAAAAGCCTGTCATTTGCCAGTCGAGTTAGAACACCGTGCCCTATGGGCCATTAAGCAACTCAATTTTGATCTGACCAAGGCCGGTGAGCCAAGGAGACTGCAGATCTAAGAATTAGAGGAGATACAGAATAAAGCCTATGAGAATGCTCGAATCACCAAAAGCAGGACAAAACTCTTCCATGACCAGATCAAAACCCGAAAAAACTTTGCCCCGGGAGACAAGGTTCTGATGTACAACTCGAGGCTTCATATTTTCACAGGGAAGCTGAAGACTCGTTGGTCTGGACTGTTCATCGTGTGCACCATTTTCCCACATGGTGCTGTGATATTATAGATCCTAAGAACAACACGGAATTCAAAGTGAATGGGTAAAGACTGAAGCCCTTTTTGACCACTGAGCCTACATCACAGGCTGATAGTGTGCTGACTTTTTTTGCCTCGCCGTACACCTAACCACAACAACTAATAATAAATAAAAAAACAGAAAAAAATTCTTATTGTCTATATGCTTACCCCTTCTACAATTTTTGACCTTTCTTTAGCCTATTCGCCTTGGCCGGCCAAGTCCACGAAAACGGTGACATCATTTCTTCACCCTATTTATTGCCTTTTCATTTACATGGCATTTATTGAGGACAATGCATTAGATAGGTGTGGGGGGTGCTAACTGATCGGAGGAAAACCGCACACAAAAAGTGTATGTTTTGAAATCAAGATTTAAAGTGTGTGTTTTGGCTTCCTCGATACTTCCGTTATAGCATAGAGGCTAAAACGAGTCGGAATCCACAAGGACGGGAGGCGATAGAAGCTTTACCGGTTGATTCACGTGTATGTAAAAGTTCTTCAAAGTTTTAAAGAATGAAAAGGAAGAAAAAATAAAGAATGGAAAGAGAAGTATACGGTGAAACACAAAGAAGTGGGAAACATAGAAAAGAATATGTTTGTGATTTTTGATATATTTCGAAAACAAGTGAAAGAGAAAGAAAACTCATGGCTACTAACTACTAATGACTCTACCAACACGTTAACCTCTTAGTGATAGTTGCCTCACATGTACCATTGGCCATTACTAGTCCTTGGTTCAAGAGCGATTCAAAGCATGACCCATATGTAACTCATCACAACCCAACTCAACAAACAAGTACAAGCTACACTTAAATCATCAAAACCCAATAAGAGCAAGCATGAAGTAAAGTAATGTTAGCTTGTTAGTGGTTAGGAAGTTAGAGTGTTAGATCCATCATCATGAGCATTAATGGCTCTTGCAAGAGCAAGGCCAAAACGAGGCTATTAGATTCATGTGGATTATCATAAAAGTAGTTAGCAAGTTGGTGGTTAGTAGTTAGTTGTCATGAGAGAAAAGACTAGCTACACATGTAAAAGAGATTAGAGAGAAGCAAACAAAGATAAGGTAAGAGAGCACCTTCATAGATTGTCACCTTCTATTATAAGCACTCCTGCTTCCAACATGTACCACTCCTCTCCCTAATACAAGATCGACAAGAAATGAAAAATACAAGAGAGAAGGAAGAAGAAAAACTACACTACACTACCGTAAACTACAAAATGAAAATGAAACTACTTCTAAAACTCTGCATATTTTTGCTCTGAAACCCCAAGGGGGGTATTTATAGCCACCAGGGAAGAGGGGGCCAGGGGACAGGCCGTGGCCCAAAACGCGGCAGGGGCCGCGACCATACTGAGGCCGCGCGCGGTCCCATCTGTCCCCTGTTAGGCCGTGTGCCCGGTTTCTTCTTTGCAGCCCCTGATTTTCACAGAATCAGCTCTCTAGGTCAATGGCTATTTTAATAGGCTTTTAATAACCAATTAAATGGTGATTTAGGGTCTTCTTCTTCATTGCACACCATGGACCTAGAATCAAGTAAGCAAAGCTTTATTAGCAGAATTTAATATAAAATTAATGTTAAGATGTGATACAAATTATGCAAAATTAGAGACTAATCACACCCCCACGCTTATCTTTTGCTCATCCCGAGCAAAACAAAAAACTAAGAAATTATTACACCACTTTCGTAGGTGACGCGATTGCACTGAGCATGTGCAACAAGCCGTTAAACCTCTAAGTTCCCTTAGAGGATGAGTTTGTCTCCTAAGGGTTTTCAGTGGATTACACCCACAAAATCCATAAAGAAAGAAATCAAGTGTTAGTATTTTGAAGACGCTTTTTGAAATAGAGAAAAGTGTTGAAGTATTTTTGTGAAAATATAAGTGATCCAAGGTCATAGGTTAACCAAAAATTGTTCTTTCTTAAACTAAGTCAAAATGTAAAAATCTTGTTATAAATTAAATGTAAGAATTTAAAATTGAATTGACTCTTTGATCTTTTATAAAATTCCTAGAAAATATGCCCTTTGTGGACTATGAAGATTTTTGGGATATCGACTCTAACTTTCATGCCATTTATTTATATTATATATATTATTATTATTATTTTTTCTTCCTTAGTTTTTTTAGGCTTTCTTATTTACCCAGCTAGTGAGCCTTTAGCCAGTGACTCCCAAACCAGATGGTTATAGGGCACCAGATGAGAAAACATCCCTCGGACTTAAGGACTCGAGCAAACAAGGCCACAAAACTAAAGGGGATTATTTTGTTTTTATCCACCGTTTTAGGTATGAATAATCATGCTTCCTGAGACATAATTACCCAACTTCAATAAGTGGTTTTTATTTATCATAATTTTTTTTAATATATATATATTTTTATGGCATTTTTAGTCTTTGTTTCAATCCCAAAATTGTATAAGTGTGAAGTGCATAAATCTAAGACAAAAGATTCAAGATCAAATTATCTTTTCAATCTTATTTTCTTATCCTAAAATTTAAACAAGATCTATATTTTGGCTTGGTTTAAAATTTCATAATTTTAGGTCTTCTTAATTCCTAAGATAATCTTAATTTTCTTAAAAATAAATCAAAACTATTTTTCTTGTTTCAAAAAGTTTTGTAAAAAGAAAAGAAAAAGAGTAATTTTTTTTAAAAAAAAGAAGTGTAAAAGAAAGAAAATGTAAAACTAACTATGTTAGTAAACCCTCCCCTCCACTTATCACACGCATTGTCCTCAATGCATCCTGAATGTGTATAGACATGAAACAAATGGAGAGGGAAGGAAGATTACCTCATGGTGGTGGTTCCGATGGTGGTCTTGTACGCGCACGGAAAATCGAAAGGGGATTCGCTGTAAAATTTCCTTGGATCAATTGAAAGATTACAACAAAACAGTTTTCCGACTACAAGGGAGGGAGGATGTTGAGTCTTGAATCCTCCCTTTGTTTAAGGCTGGGTTCTTCAAGTGGCGGTGGAGAGTGAATCTTGTTCTCCGTTGACCGGGTAAACGTTGAGATCTTCCGGGGCTCTTCTCTTCGGGTGGTTGACAGAGTAACACAGCTCTGTCGACCAAAACTCTCAAAGAGATTGTCGGCAAAGACTAACTTGAACATAGCAAGTTAGCTGAGTTGGACTCTCTTTCTCTCTGTGCCCGCGCCTGTGTGTCCGCTTCCTCTTTTTTTTTCTTCTCTTTTTCTTCTCCGTCCTTTTTCGGTCCCCTAGTCCTCGTAGCAACTGGGCTATTTATAGAGGTTTAGGGGGTGAACGTGACCCCTAAAAACACTCCACAATGAGGGGTTAACTTCCCCGCTATATGGGAGGTGACTAGCCCCATAACCAGGGCAGTTACAACCGAGGCGCGGGTTTCGACCCTCGCGCCTTGATACTGAGACGCGGCTGTCGAGCCTCACGCCTTGATGCTGAGACGCGGCTGTCGAGCCTCGCGCCTTGATACTGAGACGCGGTTGTCGAGCCTCGCGCCTTGATGCTGAGACGCGGCTGTCGAGCCTCGCTCCTTGATGCTGAGACGCGGGTTTGAACCCTCGCGCCGCGGCCAAAATTAGCTCTGCGTCTAGAACTTGGAATTCTGCTTTTCAATGGCTTGTCTTTTAGTGATTTTTAGACAGCCTACAGAACCCCCTCCAAAGTTTTCGACATTCCGCAGTTAAGTGGGACAGATTTCGAAATACTTTGGACTCTAGCTGAGCTTACCCTTATGACTGGACTGTCAAAGCTCCGGGTTTGATCTTATCTGGAGTATGGTCTTCGTGAGTGTACTGTGGAACTCTTTGAAGCCACCAAAGTTGATCGTGTTGAGTGTCTAGATGCACAGTCTAAACCTCCCTGATTGCTTTAAGTCTGTCATGGGTGCACTTTAAGTCAGGAGTGGACGGTCGTCAGCTTGTGTTAGTGTACTGTTGATCCGATTTGCAGAAGCAAGGACTGAACGCCAGTTCTTTTGGGACGCAGGGATAGTGCTGCTTTTAAAGATGCGACTTTCATAGGGTGCATCTTTTGAAATGAAAATGCGACTGTTATTCCATAAGGCAGACGCGATTTTTGTCTGGGTTGGAAGGATACGAACTTCGGAGAAACGCATCTTTTGGAGTGAAGCCGCGACTTCTGAATGCAACTATGGCCGTGCTGAAAGGATGCGTCCATTGAAGAGGCGCGACTGTTGGGTGCGAATCCGTGCCATGCCATGAGTGCACTGTCACGTGTCCTGTGGATCCGACGGGACACTTTCTTTTTGGCGTGTGAACTTCACGCTGCATTAAATGCACTGTCCACGCGTCGGCTCTTCATTGGGTTTGGGTGTTAATGCCTTTAATGCAAAACCGGCACTGGCGGTTAGAGATCTGCGTTTTTGATGCTTCCCGAAGCGATGATCCACGCGTCAGCCTTCCATTGGGCTTTGACACTCGTGCGGTCATTAAGGCCGACGGTTCTGATTAGTGAGCCATCAATTATAGGCATTGTAGCTTGCCTATAAATAGGGCTTACCCCCTTCCTTTAGCAGTCCCATACTTGGACTATTTTCTTTTAAAAGCGAGTGCTCTGAGAGACTCCATCTTCTCCCTTCAAGGACTTTACCAGGGGCTTGCCTCCATGGACGAAGATGACCCAGAGCTTTCATGCTTCTGTTTGGTCTCTTCAGAAGATTACCACTGTCAAGTGATTTCAATAACAGAAAGCGTCTCCTTGAGCACCTTTTATGTCCGCGCTTCGATGTAGAGAGTTCAACTCTTAATAGAGGCCTCTGCGGGTACGCCTTCTCGGTTTGCCATGACATTTTTAACCCAACTAAGTTTGAATTTTGATATCTCTTAAAGAGATTCATCATCTGGATTTTCTCCTGAAGTCTTAGTTGGTGCATTCCTCTTTTGGAAGTTGCGCCATTTGACTTAAACTTCTCTGGACGCGAGTATAGTAGATTTAGGCACCTGGCCGCAGGCTTTGCACATAGAGCTCGCGTCTTGAGGCTGTCGACTTAGGAGAATTTCAACTCAGACTGGAGGTCTCAGGCCTGAATCTTGCAACTCCTGTTCATCCAAAGGGAGACGGCAATTTTCGCATCTGATTCTCTTTGCGTCTTGCATCTTAGACATGGGTGTGGAACTAAATCGCGTTCAAATTCCGTGTATATCACAGCTTTGATTCGCGTCTGTTTCTGCCTCCACAGAAGTTTGGCTCTCTACGTGGGCCATTCCTGCGTCTGAAGTCCTCAGCAATAGCTGCGTCTGTCACTTAGTGTTTTCTGTTGAAGTACACTAAGCTTCGGATTTTCTAATTTTGTTGCTTCTTACAGGTAGGCTTGATCATCCTTTTTCATGTTCGCTGGGCCCCTGGGAGAATATTTCGGCCGGCGAACTTGTTCGATGTTCGTCCACAAGGGAAGAAATCATGGTCCCCGTCGTCCACAAGGGAAGAAATCATGGCCCCTGTCTTCGGGAGACGGGGACCGGACGGGGACCTCACCCTCGCCAAGATCTCTTTGGATTCAATGCACCGGTCATGCTTCTTGGCATGGCATGGTCAGAGGGAGCATGGCAGCGGGGGTAGCGGTGGATATAGTGGTGGGTGTGGTCGTTCTGCCGGTCACCGAAAAGAGGGCATCCTCTGTGAGGTCTCAAAACCTCCTTTTACCCTAGAAGTGACATCGAGGAAAGCTCCATGCTTATTTGATGACTTTCTGGTGGTAGAGATGTTCATCAACGAAGGATTATACTCTACTTTGGATGGTCAAGTGGAATCAGAAGATTCTGCTGCCTTTCGACCTCAAGAAACACCATTGTTCTCGGTCAACCAGAGACTTCTTCGATGTTTACATCATGCATCGTGGGGCAACCAGCTTCTGATCGTTGCCGCAGTGTTCAATTCTATTTTGGCGCCTTTCCAAACATCTTGTACTTGGAATCAAATGCAGCTTTAAGGAGTGAGTGCAACCTCTGAGAGAGAGAGGGACTTCTTTGTACTCCCGTATTGTAATACTCAATCTTATTATATAAGAGAGCGTTTTGTATCACTTTCATATGCCTGGATATAAATAAAAGTGACACTTTTCTTTTTATCTCTTCTATTGTCTTGAACTCTCTCTTTCTTTTTAGTCAGACGCATAGAAGTAAAGAATCTTTGGCTTGTCAAAACTATGATGATAATCTTAACAAGTCAAATTTTGTGGAGAAAGATCCTATTTCAGGAACCCCACAATACTGTCAGAGGTGTAATATTAACTTGACAAGGATAAAATAATTTTTGGTGGACCTGCCACTTTATAAAAGAAAGTGACAGGTTGAATTGGTACCCCAGGGAAGATGAGCTTTTATCAAAGGTTTAAGCTCAACTGGAGAGTTGATGAAAACACTATTAACGGTGTAATGTTAACCTAACAATATTTTTTTAAGTAGACTTGTTGTTCTGTTGGGGAGAATAACAAGTGAGACTAGACTCGCGGGGAATCTAGGAAAGTCTTTACCGTTAGAGGTGTGATATTAACTTAACGGGTTGAATGTAGTCTTGTCAGAAGTGTGATGTTAACTCGACAAGAATGTAAGTCAGAGGTGTGATATTAACTTGACTCAGAAGCATTTCAGTTTTCGCTTAGGAAAACTAAAAGTGTCACAGTCATAGGTGTAATGTTTAACTTGACAATGAGGGTAATGCTAGAGGTGTAATTTGAACTTGGCATCAGTCATCTCGACTTCAGCGAGGAAGTCCGAGGAAAAGTCATGGCCATAAGTGTATTGTTGAACTTGGCGATGACCTGGATGCTAGAGGTGTAGTGTTAAACTTAGCATTGTTTATTTCAGCTTCGATATGGAAGTCTGAAGAAAAGATGACTGTCAGAGGTGTGATGTTAACTTGACAGAAATTGATTTGCGACATGAGCAATTTGAGGACCTGTCATTCTATTGATGAGAATTGACAAGTGAATTTTGAAGTGCCAGAGGTATAATGTTAACTTGGCAAGTTTGAAAGTTTGTTACTCCATGTAGAGTTGACAAGCAAAGTTTGTACTCGACAAGAGATATTGAAATTTTCATTACCAGAGGTATAGTGTTAACTTGGTAATGATTGTATTTTGTAGACCTACCATTCTGTGGATGAGAATTGGTAAGGGATTTTGGAGAGGAGAGTGGAGTCAAGTCCACTTAGAATTTTTAGCAAACCCTCAGCTATCAACGGATTTGAGGTGCCTTTACCAACTACCGTTTGAGTTGGGCTAGCCATGCTATTTTCCTCAGCATGGTGAGTTGTCGAAGACTTATGTTGGGCTTAGAAGCCAACATTTTCCTCTATCCTTAGCCGTCGGAGGCGTCGGATGTTAATGAAGAAGCTCTTCTTGTTTTGATCAGAGGTGTACTTTAAACTTGATCGGTGGAGGAGTATTATTAAGGATAGTACCTCTTCAGAAATCTACCATTGATCGGCATTATGAGTGTATCGCCATTTGAAGTTATGAGGCGATACGATCCATTTGAGTAGACTGACTCTACTACGAATGGTCCTTCCCTTTTGGTTGGAATTTTCCTTTCGTCTTGTGCGTCATCACCATGGGTCTTCTGACGACTAAGACAAGGTCGCCTTTCTTGAAAGTTCGCACTTTAACTTTCTTGTTGAAGGCTCTGGTGATTCGAGCTTGGTAAAGCTCGATTTGTTGTTGGGCCTGCAGACACTTATCGTCTAAGGCTTCCAATTCTGGAGTCGCTGCCGATGCTTCTCCTCATTTGTCATCTCTGCTGTCAGGGCGACGCGTAGAGATGAAATTTGGATTTCCAGTGGAAGCACAGCTTCACACCCGTATACCAAAGAGAATGGCGTAGCTTTAGTTGGGATTCGAACAGTTGTGCGATAAGCCCATAAGCATTCACCCAGCTTGTCGTCCCAGTCACGTTGACTTTTCGAGACGAATTTCTTGAAGAGCTTGCCAATGGTCTTGTTGAAAGCTTCTGCGAGACCATTAGCGGCGGGATAGTATGCCGTTGAGGACACACTCTGGATTCTGAACATAGCGCAGAACCTTTGGAAAGCTTGACTGATGAACTGGGGCCCATTGTCGTGGACAATTCGTCGAGGTACCCCAAAACGGTAAATGACGTGATGTTTCACGAACTTGATCACATCAGATGACTTCACCTCCTTCAAAGGAACGGCCTCAGCCCATTTGGAGAAGTAATCGGTTATTGCCAAAATAAACCGATGTCCTTTTGATGATGGCGGGCTGATAGGGCCAACTACATCCATCCCCCACATTTCAAATGGCCAGTTAGAGGTTGTAGAGTGAAGGTATCCTGGTGCTTGATGGATGAAATCGCCATGTACTTGGCAGGCGTAACATCTTTTGACATAAGTGATGGCGTCAGCGATCATCTTAGGCCAATAATATCCCAGCCTTTAGAGTCGGTATGCAAGTTTTGGGCCAGGTTGATGGGCTCCACACATACCGTCATGGGCTTCTTTCAATATTTCCTGTGCCTCCTTTGGTGAAAGGCAGCGGAGCAAGATCCCGTCATGCGATTGACGATACAATGTTCGCGTAATCGCATTATAGTAGAATTTGGGGGCTTTCCTTCGAATGGCAGCCGCTTCTTTGGTGTCCTCAGGCAGGATGTCATATAAGACATAGTCGATATAGGGGAATCGCCAGTCTCTAGGCCCTGGACCGTTGACGACTCAAGCGCTTCTTTGCCTTGACGATTTCCTGTTGGCCACAGTGGTCCATTGCTGGCCATCCACAAGGTCGGGATGAACCCACATGACTTCTCCCTGAGGTGTAGGGACAGGTACTAGGCCCTTCTCTTGCTGCTGGTGAGGGTCTGTGTTGACCACTCTTAGCTCTCCTCTTAGGACAGGGACCACTCCGGAAGATGTTGGAGGTTGTCGTCCAAACTGGAGAAATGACGTCATGTTGGCCGTCACTTTCTTCTGCTATGGACGGAGTTTTAAAACCTCCGCGAATCAGAGCTTGAAGGATGTCCTTGAAGACATAACAGCTCTTGGTGGGGTGTCCAACATCCTGTGATATATGCAGTAGCTGGGATTATCGGTTTTACCGACTTCTTCAGGGCGCCTAGCTTCAGGAAGCTTCAGTCGATTGCTCTTGTTGAGTAATTTGAAGAGCGAGTCGACATGTTCATCCTTGAAGGAATACTGCTTGTTGGCGCGTGGTTGGCTTGAAGAGCCACTCCCTTTAACCGGTTGAGGTTTGACAGAAGATTTGGTTTCTGTCGCCAAGTTGTCCTTCCGTTTGGCTTGGAGGGATGTATCGGGCGTACGCCTTGTTGACCTCTCCGGCCTAGGCTTACCTTCTTCCGCTCTGACGCGGGCGACAATCTCCTCAGCCTGTTCACCTTGTTGGACCAATTGCTTCCAGGTGCGGCTTTCAGCAACTCCTATTTGAGCAAGGAGTGAGGTTTGGAGATTGTGGCGGCATGTTTCCACCAGGGTAACCTGGGTCATACCGCTCGGACATCGGAGTGCCACGTTCTGAAATCTTTCCACGAAAGATTTGACGGACTCTCCCTTTCACTGTTTAGTAGCCAAAAGGGTGGGCATTGTGACTTCCGAGTCATCTTCGAAGAAGCGCGTTAAGAAAAGCTTCTCCAAATCACCCCAGTTCTTGATGGAGCCTTCTGGGAGCTTCATGAACCATTCAAAGGCGAGCCCTTTCAGGGTGCCAATGAATAAGCGCGCCAAGATAGCATCGTTATCTACTACATTCCCTGTTTGGGATTTAAAGTAGTAGATATGTTGGTTGGGTGACCCCTTCCCATCGAATGCTTGAAGGTTTGGAGCCTTGAACTTGGAAGGGTACGGAACCAGTTCCCACTCGGTCGGATAAGGTCGGACCACTCCAGCTTCTTGGAGGCCTTTCCGGTTGGTAAGGGCCTCAAGACGTTGCTCCAACTGATTCATTCTTTTAGAATGAACCTTTCCCTGGTCTCGGTCGTTCTTTTCCTGCGACGAGGATTTAGATGAACCAGAAGTAGGTTGCTCTTTCTTCTAGGTGTGTTCAGAAGATGAGCTTTCTCCCTCTTTTCACTTGCCTTTAGACTTCTTAGAGGAGGCTCTGTTGGTTGACTTCCTCTTGTCTTCGAGCAACTGTGCGAGCATCTGCTTGAGGGAGTCAATAGATTCTTGCTGAGCACGAATCATCTCGAGTTGTTCCTTCTGGACCTGGGCTTGCTGCTCCAAGCGCTTAGCGGTCTCCTCAGGAGTGCTCGTCATGTATGTGAAGGCCTCTTTCTCTATAGAAGAGTTTGAATCCTGCGACTCTGCAATGGCAGAGTGCGAGTCATTAATCTCAATGCCCCGGGCTAGGGCATTGTAGTCAATCAGGGGAATGGCCCCGGTCCGGGTACGAGTGTGTCGGTACACTCCTTCCGGTTCAGTGTCAGACTCATCGGAACTGACTGCAGGTTGTTTTCCCTTGCTCCTGCTCGTCATATTTGCAGTGAGCTCTGGATACTCAGTGTCAGAGAAGATCCTCCGCCTGTGAGAGCGTCTTCTTTTAGCTGATGGGGGAATCAGGGTCAGCTGTCTAACTAAAGACTGCTGGTTCACACCTGAATCACAACGGCACTCAGAGAGCATAGAGATGAGCCGTTGGCAGCAACATGATGAAGTGATTTGATTAACACTTCTTTTCTTCGTCAAGTAATCCCTTAGATCCGCGGGAAGGGGATCGAAGAGATTAGCCTCGCAACTTCGAGGGCGGGAGGCATCCTTGCGCTGTACAGCTTGGACGCAGGATTCAGAGACGCAGTTCTCGCGTCGTAGCTTTAGGACGCGTGTCTGGCGTCTCTGCTGAGAGAAGAGACGCGACTGTCGCGTTGCTGATTGGTGCGTCAGAGCAGAGACACTTGAGAGAGAGTGGGCTGCTGGGCCTTACGCCTAGAGGCGCGCGCTTCTTGTGCTTGATGAGGCGCGCAAGCTTCGTCTTGGCGTCTGGTGAGTGGAGCTTTAAAGGAGCTAACTTGGGGAGTCTCGCGTTTGGGCCGCCAAACGCAGACTTCACGTGCTGGATACAGCGCAACTGAGACGCCAGTTTGAACCTTGCGACCTGCCTCAGTTGGACGATTAGAAGTTCCAACTTGCAGCTGACGCGCACGCCTCCTCTGTCGGCGCTCAGCGTTTCGGTTGCGTCGTGAAGGTGGAGAGAAACCAACGATGACCTGGTGCTGAGGGAGAGGGTGAACTGGCTGGACACCAGAGGGCTTGACCACGCGGGTCTCTTGAGAGACGTTGGCGCGTGTGTCTCGTATGGCGCGGTTGGCCGCGACATCCTTTACAGCAGCTGCGCCTGAGGCCACGCGGGTCTCCTGAGAGACGTTGGCGCGTGTGTCACACTTGGCGCAGTTGGCCGCGACACCCTTCACAGCAGCCGCGCCTGAGAGAGTCTCAGAGCGGGTTTCGGGACAAGTCCCCGTAGAGACCCTGCGGCAGATGCGGGTCTTTGGGCTCTTGGAGCCGGAAGAGAGAAATTCTTCATACTTTGCCTGGTCGAACTCGACGACAAGCGATTCAACCATCTTCCCCTTATAGAGGACGTCACCTTGCGCCACGATTTGTTCGTCAGTAACAAATGAGTTCCCCAGCGGAGTCGCCATCTCTTGTACGCGCACGGAAAATCGAAAGGGGATTCGCTGTAAAATTTCCTTGGATCAATTGAAAGATTACAACAAAACAGTTTTCTGACTACAAGGGAGGGAGGATGTTGAGTCTTGAATCTTCTCTTTGTTTAAAGCTGGGTTCTTCAAGTGGCGGTGGAGAGTGAATCTTGTTCTCCGTTGACGGGTGAACGTTGAGATCTTCCGGGGCTCTTCTCTTCGGGTGGTTGACGGAGTAACACAGCTCTGTCGACCAAAACTCTCAAAGAGATTGTCGGCAAAGACTAACTTGAACACAACAAGTTAGCTGAAGAGTTGGACTCTCTTTCTCTCTGTGCCCGCGCCTGTGTGTCCGCTTCCTCTTTTTTTTTCTTCTCTTTTTCTTCTCCGTCCTTTTTCGGTCCCCTAGTCCTCGTAGCAACTAGGCTATTTATAGAGGTTTAGGGGGTGAACGTGCCCCCTAAAAACACTCTATAATGAGGGATTAACTTCCCCGCTATGTGGGCGGTGACTAGCCTCATAACCTGGGCAGTTACAACCGAGGCGCGAGTTTCGACCCTCGCGCCTTGATACTGAGACGCGGCTGTCGAGCCTCGCGCCTTGATGCTGAGACGCGGCTGTCGAGCCTCGCGCCTTGATGCTGAGACGCGGGTTTGAACCCTCGCGCCGCGGCCAAAATTAGCTCTGCGTCTAGAACTTGGAATTCTGCTTTTCAATGGCTTATCTTTTAGTGATTTTTAGACAGCCTACAGGTCTGACTGGGCCAAGCGTTGCTATCCAATTAAGATATCGTGAAACTTGAAGGAACCCACCAATGACCTCTCTAACATGACCCAATAAAAGAATGATTGATTGAATGGTCTTATTGAAAATTTTATCCCCATCTAATTTCAAATTTTCAAAAATAATTATTGAGTCATTTTCTTCAACATTCTTGTCCAACAATGAAGTGTGATTTTGAGAGATGATTAATTTGGACTCAAATGGAACAGGAACAAAAACCGATACCAACTCCGAAAGTTGACTCAGATCAAGTCGAGGGTCAACAATGAGAGTCGAAATTGGTTCAAAAATAGGGTCCAGACCAAAGAATTGATGTTCACACACTGTCCCCATTAATGAAGTGTGATCATAAGAGATTGGTGATTCCATTTCACGGTGTACTGGTACAGGATTCAATGTTGACTCTGGAATAGAGAAAAAAAATTTGATAAAGATACCGGGGTCATTATTGAATCAAAAAGTGAAAAGGATCGCCAACTTGAGGTTCAGGATCACCGTTAGGTTCGATTTCAATTTCAGGAAAGGGATAACTTACCAGAATGTCCAGGTGACTTTCATAACTTGGAGTGTGGTCAAGTTCAAATGTGTGTTCTGAAATTGAATCTACATTCCCAAAATGACATGATTCTTGGGTCCAATCAGTAGAGTTAGGGATATAAGGATCGGTCAAAGGTTGACAAGAAAGACTTTTCTCGCTCTCATTGATCAATTCGCTCATAAGTAAGTCTAACTTACTGATAGGCCGGGTAGTAGAATTTGGATTTGGAATCATGTCTTCCATACTCTTTGCGATTGGTTCTTCGTGAAAAGATGAGTATGGAAGTCGAGTTTGAAAATTATAGTGAAATTGTGAGTCCATTAGATTTTGTGATTGCTGCTTGGACTCACGCAAGGGTTCTGTACTCAAGTCCAGTATTGATGGTTGTTCATTTTGAATAGGTGATACTAGAAAAGATGAGTAGGACTCTTGAAAATGTGGTTGAGATGATGAGTCCAACATGTTTTGTATTCTTTCACAAAAGACTTCCAAACGCTTTTCTAACTCAGATTCTTCTTCAATTGGATGCTCTAGAAAAGGAGTATGTGGAGTTTGATGTGGGAAGGATTGTGAATTGAGCAAATTTTGCATTTGTTGTAGGGACTCTTCTATACTCCTTTCCAAATGAGATTTTTCTTCGGGTGGTGGAACAGGAAAAGGAGTATATGAACCAAAATTGGGGAATGAACTTTATGAAAATTATGGATAAGGCGGTTGAAAATTTGAATCGGGGGAGGTGAATCCCCATAAACTCTGTGAAAGGTTGAAATTATTTTGAAAATTATGGTCATAATAATGGGGGTACTGGTCATATTGATTCAGATAATCCCAACCCGGCATAAATGGTTGGTTCATGTTGTACATAGCCGGGTCAAAGTTATCCGAGTCAAATGAGGTCTAGGTGAAATATGGATTCATATTATAATTGAAAGAATTGTTATTATTAAAATCCATATCACAATTTTCAAAAAAAGAAAAACAAACAACCAACAAAGAAAAAGAAAAAGAAAACAAGCCGATGTTAGGTTGACTTAGACCTAGACGACTCCTAACTGGTTAGACTGTCCACGGGGGGTATATTGTTGGAAGCTGACCACGAGTTAATCGGCCAGGTAGGGGCAAGATCAGTGGGAGGTATCCGTGCCGGAGCAACGGGCCTAATTATGCCAAACCACTGTTCTTCGAGGTTTCGCCTCTTAATCCCCAACCTTAGACACCGATTTAGCAAGAGTCAAATTCTAACAACTTCCCCCCTTAGGTCAATCTCTTAAATGAGTCCGAGATGTCCCTAGGGGCCAACGTCTAGCAAATTTTATTAAGGCTTGGGTTGTGTGAGTGGGGAGGTGATTTTGGGCCAAGGGAGGGTAATGACTTCCCCACCTTATGTTGTCTTGAGTTTTGCCTTTAAGTTTAATTTGTGCAAGTATGCAATATAGATAAGATGAGCACAAAAAAAGCGAGTAAATCACTGAAGTGTTTGTCCTATGCTATATGTGATGTCATATGTACACCTCCTATCAATACAACATAAGAACAAAATACAGTATATTGGAATAAAAATTGACACATGCCTAGATGCAAATGTCTACACCATTTTAAAGCATCCAATTTTTGTATTTTAGTTCTTAAAATTATTTATAGTACACAGGTAATAAAAAATTTAGCAGCAGAGTATATGAATGTACAAGAAGTTACCTAACTACACAAGAGCAAGTGTGGACTTCTGCAAAGCTAAAATTTAACCTGCATACTAAAAAACAAAGGAAAAAAGTTAACAAACTTGTGAAATAAACCATTCCCATCCCCGGCAACGGCGCCAAAATTTGATCGGGGGAAAATCGCACACAAAAAGTGTATGTTTTGAAATCAAGATTTAAAGTGTGTGTGCTTTGGCTTCCTTGATACTTCCGTTATAGCATAGAGGCTAAAACGAGTCGAATCCACAAGGACGGGAGGCGATAGAAGCTTTACCGGTTGATTCACGTGTATGTTAAAAGTTCTTCAAAGTTTTAAAGAATGAAAAGGAAGAAAAAATAAAGAATGGAAAGAGAAGTATACGGTGAAACACAAAGAAGTGGGAAACATAGAAAAGAATATGTTTGTGATTTTTGGATATATTTCTAAAACAAGTGAAAGAGAAAGAAAACTCACGGCTACTAACTACTAATGACTCTACCAACACGCTAACCTCTTAGTGATAGTTGCCTCACATGTATCATTGGCCATCACTAGTCCATGGTTCAAGAGCGATTCAAAGCATGACCCTTATGTAACTCATCACAACCCAACTCAACAAACAAGTGCAAGCTACACTTAAATCATTAAAACCCGATAAGAGCAAGCATGAAGTAAAGTAATGTTAGCTTGTTAGTGGTTAGGAAATTAGAGTGTTAGATCCATCATCATGAGCCATCAATGGCTCTTGCAAGAGCAAGGCCAAAATGAGGCTATTAGATTCATGTGGATTATCATAAAAGTAGTTAGCAAGTTGGTGGTTAGTAGTTAGTTGCCATTAGAGAAAAGACTATCTACACATGTAAAAGAGATTAGAGAGAAGCAAACAAAGATAAGGTAAGAGAGCGCCTTTCATAGATTATCACCTTCTATTGCAAGCACTCTTGCTTCCCAACATGTACCACTCTCTCTCCCTAATACAAGATCTACAAGAAATGAAAAATACAAGGGAGGAAGAAGAAAAAAAACTACACTACACTACCCTAAACTACAAAATGGAAATGAAACTACTCCTAAAACTCTGCATATTTTTGCTCTGAAACCCCAGGGGGTATTTCTAGCCACCTGGGAAGAGGGGGCCAGGGGACAGGCCCTGGCCCAAAACGCGGCCGGGGCCGCAGCCATACTGGGGCCGTGCGCGGGGCGCTTCGAGCCAAGCGCGGTCCCGTTTGTCCCCTGTCAGGCCCTGTGCCCGATTTCTTCTTTGCAGCCCCTGGTTTTCACAGAATCAGCTCTCTAGGTCACTGGCTATCTTTAATAGGCTTTTAATCACCAATTAAATGGTGATTTAGGGTCTTCTTCTTTATTGCACACCATGGACCTAGAATCAAGCAAGCAAAGCTTTATTAGCATAATTTAATATAAAATTAATGTGAAGATGTGATACAAATTATGCAAAATTAGATACTAATCACTAACACTTTCAATTTTTCTTTTTATGCTAAAAAAACCTCCTGAACGAAAAAATGAATTTTATACTCTTTATAAAAATACCAAAAAGTTGTAAGAATTAAGCGAACCTTATTAATGAATCTTTATTTTTTCCTGAGTAAACAAGAATCTTTGGTTTGACTAAGAGTTGGGAGGGATAAGGAAAATAACTCATATCTTTTATTTAGCCTTAGTAGAATATGCATAAAACACACACACATGCTTGGGATTTAGAGACACAACTCTGAAAAAGAAAAAAAACGCTAGATAATTATGCCTCAAGAAGCATGATTACTCACGCCCAAAATAATAATAATAATAATAAATCAATATATAATATATATAAGTAAATCTAGATTTCGTGGCCTACTTTACTTGCATATTTTACCTGAGGGGTGTTTTTTCACCTGATGCCCTAAAACCATCTAGTTTGGGAGTCATCGGTTTGATATGTGTTATATGAGTAAAGTAGAAAGCCTAAGGAAACTAAGAATAATTGATAAATATTAATAAACTTAAATGATATTCAAAGTTGAGTTGAAAAATCCCAAGCACATCGCACTTACACGTTATGCATATCTATCTAAAGTTAAATAACATAATGAGTTAGAAGTACAAGATCCTTTCTATATTTAAAGAAAAATCATAATTTCTTCTTTTATGAAGGCTAAAATATAGGAGGACTTATGAGGGTTGTACCTAATTCTTACATCATTCAGTCATTTTTACTTAGATGATTGAAATTTCTTTTTCTTGAAGGAGGTTTGCTAACAACTAAATATTTTTTTCACTAACTAGATTTTCTGGGTGCAATTCGTTGAAAACCCTCAGGAGATAACACTCCTCTAGGAAAAACCTAAAGGTTTAAAGGCTTGTTACACATGCTTAGTGCAATCGAGTCACCTACGAAAGGGGTGTAATAAATTTTTTTTTTTTGTTTTACTCGGGACGAGCAAAAAGATAAGTGTGTGGGTGTGATTAATCTCTAATTTTGCATAATTTTCATCATATTCTCATATTTATTTGATATAAAATTCTGCTAATAAAGTTTTGCTTGCTTGATCCTAGATCCATGGTGTGCAAATAAAAAAGAAGACCCTAAACCACCATTTAATGGGTGATTAAAGGCCTACCAAGTAGCCATTGACTTTAGAGAGGAGATTTTGTCAGTCCAGGTCATCAATCACGAATCCAGCAGACCTACCTGACAGGAGACAGAAGGGAAGGCGCGCTGCCCGAAGCCAGGCGCGCGCCGCCCTGGCAGGGCGGCAGAAATGCGGCCCGGGCCGCAGGCCGCATTTTCGCAGCCGTACGGGCGCGCGCTCGTGCCCAGGCTTTGGGCCAGGGGTCGTCCCCCTGGCCCCCTTTCCCCTGGTGCCTATAAATAGCCCCCTAAGGTCTGAAGAAGGGGATATCCAGAGCCTTAGGATCTTTATGTTAGTTTGATTTTGGAGTTGTAGTTGTTGTTATTTTTCTTCTTCTTCTAGTTGGTTTAGCCATTAGAGTGAAAGAGAGAGAGTGTGTGTAAAAGTTATATTTGGAAGGTGACAAGCTAATACAAGTAATTACTTCTCTTTCTTCTTTCCATTTACTTGTATTTTCCATTTGCTTTTACTTTCTTGTTGGAGTGTATTTCTCTTTACTTCTTTCTTTTGTTGTTTCTTGTTGTAGTGTAATTTCCTTCCTCTCTACTTCTTTCCTTTGTTATTTCTTTTACTCTTATGTTTAGCTAACTTTTCCATTGCATGGCTAACTAACTACTAACCCACTAATCTCTAACAACTTGCTTTATAAACCCAAATGAGTCAATAGTGTCAACTAAGCCTTATGCAAACAAGAGCTATAATATCTTAAGACGAGGGTTCTAACTCTAACTTACATTCAAGTATTCACTTTCTTATATTTCATGCTTAACGGGTTTTTGATGATCTATGGATTGAATGCTTTACTTATTTTTATAAGTTATAGATTTCCTTTTAACTTTGCCGATACCATTAGTGCACTTGTGTCTTTCCTTATTCTCGCCTTCAATTGGATCTTGATAAGGGAATGTCCAAGTATTTTTCGTGTAAAACTAAAGTTAAAGGAAGGACTTTCATTCGCTCCCAACGTGAATAGTTCCTATGCATAAAGATTTTACTTGCCTATGATCCATCGTGAGGCTACATCTTCAAGAAGTTAGGGATTAGTGGGAGCACTTAGTAGAAAGTTAGCCATGCATTTTTACCATTAAGAAAATATAACTTTACAAACCACCAAATCATTTTCAAACAATTCTTATAACCAACTTGCTTTCACTTTCCAATTCTTTATTTAAAACAAAGAACTTTCTCTTTTCTTGAATAAAGAAGCCGCATCAAGCTTCCATCGCTCTCCCTCCTTGTGGATACGACCCGTATAGCCACTCCGCTACTACGAAAGAATCGTAAAAGCAGTAACATCGACCCACACTCTTTTTACTTATTCTTGTGCTTGCTTTTTCTCGATCAAATTTTGGCACCGTTGCCCGGGAGGGAATGACTTTATTGTTCAATACTAAAGATGTTTCTTTGTTCTTATGTGTAGGAGAAGTACCAAGGAGCTCACTATCACGAGAAGCGAAAGTGGTGGCCAAGGACATTGCACGAGGATTTATTTACCCTCGGAAAATTCATGTAAAAGCGAGTTTCCCGATTGAAGTACTAACAAACTCGTTTGCAAGGTTGCCGAAAGCCGCTAAAATTGCTTTCTAATTTTTTAGTTCCATTGAATGCTTCACCTTATACATGAGTAATAAACTCAACAGAAATCCACTTGTTGCTTAATTGAAATTGGGATTAGACTCTTGCATTTAGGGCACGTGTCTATTTCTATTCATTTCAATTTCTGTTGAAGAGTGCTGAAGAAAAGGTACGTGTGCATTCATATAGAATAGGACCAATATTTTGCTGTGATTTATCGCTTTGAGTGTTACCTTGTTGTGAATAAACTGTACACTTGCACAATTAACATTAAGGGCAAAATCCCAAATAAACAAGATAAGGTGGGGATTTCATCACCCTTCCTTAGCCCAAAAACCATCTCCAAGTGCACTCACATAACCCAAGCCTTAACTAAAGCCTGATAGACGTTGGCCCTAGAGACATCTCAGACTCATTAAGATATTAACCGAGGGTGAAAATTGTAAGAACTTTACTCCTGCAAAATCGGTGTCTAAGGAAAGTGGATTGAGAGGCAAAACCTCGAAAGCTCCGTGGTTGGCATAATTAAGGCCCGTGGCTCACTCCCGGATACCTCCCTCCGAGCTTTGCCCTTTCCTGACCGATTAGCTTATAGTTGAGTTCCTGCAATATTCTTCCTCGGAGAATCGACCAGTTAGGAGTCGTCTAGGTCCAGGTACCTTAGACTAAGGCTTGGTGGTTGTTTTTCTTTCTTTTGTTTGTTTTTTATTCTTTTCAATTGTTTGTTGTCTTTACGTTGTTTGTGTTGTGCTGATGCAAGAGTGGGTGAGAGATCCTGCAACTTTCAGATTAACCAGAAACACTTCTCTATCCTCACATTCAGAACCGGTGATGGCGTCACTTTAGAACAGGTTTTACTCGATCAGAACCTCACTTCCATCTTACATAAAACTTCCTGAAGTAAATGGTAACAACTTCGAGTTAAAGCCCCAATTCATTAACACTCTCCCAAAGTTTCATGGTTTAGAATCAGAGGATGCATACTTCTTTATTAAGGAATTTGAAGAAGTGTGCCTCATGATGCGTATCCCTCAGCTAGGAGACGATGCCGTTAGGTTACGTTTCATCCCTTTCTCCCTAAAGGACCTAACGAAGAAATGGTTGTATACTCTGGCGGTAGATTCAGTTACAACGTGGGATGATTTTGTCAAGGCCTTCTTGAAGAAATTCTACCTAATCCACAAAACTGCCCTCATTAGAAAGAATATCATGCAGTTCAGACAAGAACCGAGTGAACCATTTTGGAGATACTTTGAGCGATTCAAAGATCTCCTAGCTCAATGCCCTCATCATGGTGTGGAGAAATGGCGTCAGTGCCAGATTCTCTACGATGGCTCAGATTATCAAACGAAAACCCTTTTAGAAACCATGTGTCAGGGGGGTTCATGCAAAAGGATGAGAACCAGGGTTGGGACTTATTTGAGGATTTAGCTGAGAAGACCCTGCAATGGGAGCCAGCCTCAGAAAAATCAAGGAATTCACAATTTATAGCTTCAAGAGGAGGGCTCCTATCTCTAGAATCATCCATAGCTGCAGAACTAAGATTGCAACCCTTATGAGGAGAATAGAGACTCTAAAAACAAGAGAACCAGCCAATGTCAACCAAATCAACCCACCACCAATTCACAATCCGGGTTGTACATACTATCAGGCACCAAACCAAGTCTTTGAAGAGTGCCATGTTTTTCATACACAGCAAGTGCCACCGGAACATCTGAACGCGGCCTACTCACGGCCGCCGCATAATCCCTACTCGTAAACATACAATCCAGGTTGGAGGAATCACCTAAATTTCTCCTGGGCCCAGAACAATCTGTTGGTCCAAAGGCCTTCCACTCTAGTTTTGATGATGGTTAACTCATGTACTTATGTGTACTAATAATCTTGTGATTTTAGTTTCAGATCTTTATTCAAGATATTAGTAGGTGATTAGCTTCAACAAGATGGTTTGGAAGCTTTCACATAGTGATTCCAGAGCCCGAGCATCAAGATCTTACATAGCACTCGTTGGAGTCTAACTCGGTGGATCACGGAGTTTTGGATCGAGTCGGCTTGGAGACGGCGCTCTACAAGAAGACCTCGGTACCTAGTTTAGTTTTGTGTTTAGATCCATTTGTAAAGATTAGAATAGTATGATATGCTCAAGTTCACAATACACACACGTTTTATGTTTTGATTTTAGTTTTCAGTTTGATTGGCTTAACCGATCTTGGTTTTCATGAATAGATAAGTATCAAAACAAGTTTACATGTGTTTATGTATATTAGACATGTTCTATATACATGTATGCTTCATATCCTAGACAAACTTAATTTGATATACATATTCATGTGTTTAGGTTTTGTGTTTTAACAAAACATATTTTTGGAAATAAAGTCAAAAACTATGATATGTATATGTTTCTTGTATATTGGATTTCTATCCATATGCATCATGCTTCAAAGTATTTAAATATCATATTTTTGTATTTGGATAAGTTTTGGAAAAAACGGATGTTCATTTGGAAAATTCAAGTTTGAAAAAATACAGGTTTTGGTTTTCGGCAATATTTTCTTAACACAAAAATGGTTCAAAATGTTTGAGATTTGTGTTGAAATTTTTAACACAAGTTTGTATTTCAAGGGATAATGATAAAAATATTTTTGTGGAATTTTAGAGATTTTATGAGAATTTTTAAGCCATTAAAAACCTATGTTTTCTGTCCCATAATATAGCCTGCCAGGCTCTGGCGGTCGACCGGACCAGTCGACTGACGTGCAAAAAACGTGAACGCTGGCCTGCCCATTAAGCCGGTCAACCGAGCGATCGACCGACTGAAAGCAACCCACTCTCGGTTGCTCCGGTCGACCGGGCGGTCAACCGGCCAGAGAGCCGTTGCTCTCTGGTTCAGGGCCTGGTCGACCGGGCGGTCGACCGGTAGCAGCTAACGGTCAAAAATCGACTGTTGGCCGGTCGACCGGAAGGTCAATTCTGACCATTTTTGGCTGCAACGGCTAGTTTTGAAAGGGGCTGTATAAACCCCATTGGAAAGAGGTTTTCAAAAAAAGAATTTTTGGGCTAAAATTTCTGAGCTTTCTCTAGTGTTTATACAAGTTTGAAAAGAGTTTCTTGAAATCATCTAGAGGGGGGGTGAATAGGTGATAGTGCTAATCTAGAAACTAAATGCGGAAGCTAAAACTAATTTGCAACTAGACTTAGTACATCCAACGAGTGTAGCCGAATTCCCCGTGAAAGGCTCTGGACTAACTCCTCTTGATTCCTCTGAATAAGAGTTGAGGTGCTATATGAAGCTCTCGTGGTTAAGTACAAGTGAGGCACACAAACACAAGCTAAGCATATAAAGATGAAAAGCAATATGAAATAATGCAAGGCATAACACAAGCAAATATGATATGAATGAAATGAATGATGCATAACACAAATAAAGAGAGAGGGTTAAGAGACAATGGATCAAACGCAAACACAAAGATATGTTTCGAGGTTCGAGCACCGAGCTCTACGTCCCCGCTTTCACCGAGAAGGATTTCCAATCCACTAGGAGTACCGAACTCCTCTCTCAACCAAATACAACCTCCACCGAGGCAATACAAATGGTCTACCGAAGACCGGAGTACCAAACTCTACCAAATCCACAAATACAACCTCCATCGAGCCAAACACCAATCCAACTCCACCTCACACAAGAGGGAGTAAACCACAACCTCAACCTTTACCAAAGAGGGAGCACCCCACAATCCAAATCAACCTCTACCAAAGAGGGATAGTCACAAAGAAAGGGGTTTACAACAAGTGATCACAGAAGACCACAAACACAATCTTTTCCCCACAAATAAATGATCCTCTAGAATAGGATAGATGATAGCTCAAGTGTGGAAAAACAAAAGTTTGGAAAACAAAAACTCAAAGAAAAATACTTGGGAAAACTCTTTGTAAAAGATAGAAATGAAGAACAATACAAATCTCCCAAATTTCTATTTTCTTTGATTTTTCCAAAACCCTAAAACAATATAAAGATAGATCTTTTTAAGCTCTAAACACTTTTGAAAACTTATTTTAAACACCAAGAAAGGAGAAAAATTTTTGCTCTTGAAATCTTGTAGAAAACTGGCCACCAATAGGGTATTTATAGCCCATTAAAAAATATAGCCGTTGGCAGCAAAATCTGCTAGAAATGGCCTACCGGTCGACCGTCCGGTCGACCGGCCAACGGTCAATTTTTGACCGTTGGCAGCTACCGGTCGACCGCCCGGTCGACCGGCCCCAGAACCAGAGAGCAACGGCTCTCTGGCCGGTCGACCACCGGTCGACCGGAGCAACCCGAGAGTGGGTTGCTTACAGTCGGTCGACCGTGCGGTCGACCGGCTTAAGGGGCAGCCAGCGTGCACGTTTCTGTGCACGTCGGTCGACCGCTACGGTCGACCGGCTCCTGGTCCGGTCGACCGTGCGGTTGACCGACAGAGCCTGGCAGCAGCAATTCTGGGACAGAAAAACTAGTTCTTTTTAATTCTAAAAATTCCCATAAATCTCTAAAAATTCCACAAAAATAGTTTTATCATTTTACATTGAAATAAAAACTTGTGTTAAAAATTTTAACACAAATTTCAAACATTTTGAACTATTTTTGTGTTAAGGAAATTTTGCCAAAAACCAAAAACTGTATTTTTCTAAAACTTGGATTTTTGAATAGAAAATACGTTTTGTCCAAAACTCATCCAAATACAAAAACATGATATTAAACAACATTTAGGCATGATGTATATGGATATAATCCAATATACTTGAAACAATTATATATCCATGTTTTTGACTTTAAATCCCAAAACAAGTCTTGTTAAAAATACCGAAACACAAAACTCATGATATAGACAATCAAACTAAGTTTGTTTAAATAGTTGAAGCATGTATGTATATAGAACACATCTAATATATATAAAAACATGTAAACTTATTTTGATACTTATCTATTCATGAAAACCAAGATCGGTTAAACCAATCAAACCGAAAACCAAAACCAAAACGTGTGTGTATTGTGAACTTGAGCATATCATACTATTCTAATCTTTACAATTGGATCTAAACACAAAACTAAACTAGGTACAGATGTCTTCTTGTAGAGCGCCATCTCCAAGCCGACTCGATCCAAACCGTGATCCACCGAGCTAGACTCCAATGAGTGCTATATATGATCTTTGACGCTCGGGCTCTTGAATCACCATGTGAAAGCTTCCAAACCATCTTGTTGAAGCTAATCACCAACTAATATCTTGGTTAATGATCTGAAACTAAAATCACAAGATTATTAGTACACATAACTACATGAGTTAATCATCATCAAAACTAGAGTGGAAAGCCTCTGGGCCAACAATCTCCCCCTTTTGATGATGACAAAACTCATGGAGTTATATATCCATGGATTAAAGTTAAGCTTCAAAGAAGCTCCCCCTTAACTCATGCATAGGAATAAATAAGCAAATAAATATGCAATGAAGGCTCATAAACAAGCATGAAACACATATATTTATTGTTTATTGTGATGCATGAACATAAATCCTTTTTTCTAAAACATAATGGTCTTGATACCAAACATATGAAATGTATCATGCATGAAACGTGCTCTTGATACCAATAAAAACATGTTCTTAATAATGCTCTTGATATCAATTAAACAATTAAACAACAAACTAATAAATAAAACAAAACATGCATATAAAACATGCATATAAACTCAAATACTTCTCCCCTTTTGTCAATCATCAACAAAGGGTCAAAGTAAAAACAAATCAATAAATTCTTCTCCCCCTTTTTGTTCGAACCAAGGAATCAACAAAGGGGTTAAAAACAATAAATGCAATGTTCTCCCCCTTTTTGTCTAAAAACAAAAATGATGTAAATAAGGGGTGACAATCAATTAAGATACCAAAAAAATGTCAAAGTAGTGCATCTTGATATCAATTGAAAGGAAACATAAAAACATTGATACCAATTTTAAGAAGCAAAAGCATCTTGATACCAATTAAAAACATTCAAATAAACATCTTGATATCAATAAAGAGTATTATTCTTCTTAAGCATATGATACCAATTGAAACTATAATGTTCTACAATTTTTTAATTCATTTTCTATCATAAAGTAAGGGAGTGAAAATCTAGGATAAACAAAATACCAATTGAAAGATAAAATATGAGTTTTCTCTCCCTTTATGAAATACCAATTGAAATTATGCAAAAGCTTGTATTAGCATACCAATTGAGAAACTAATCAATTGAAATATGATATTCATTAAAAATTCAAGCTTTAGCATAAACATATATATGTATGAAAATTATATACCAATCGATTTGATACTATAGAAAATGAAGGCATACATACATACAAATATATGAGTATACAAAAATGTCAATATTGATACCAATTGAAAGAATCTAATATTACCAATTGAAACACAAATAATATCAAGTGTATATCTCATATTTCCTACCACCCAATCATGCTCAAGTTTAGAATGATTTTCAATATAAAACTTACAAGGCATGGTCGCCCATCCAACCGCCCGTGGAAGGTAGGGGTTTTCAAAAATAGGTTTGAAAAATAGTATGTTTGAAAACTCTACCATAACGAAGAATCCGAACTAGTTAAACAGAAAAACTTCTAACCTAGTACGAAATCCTTCAAGCAAGGAATAAAACATAAATATTTTTCAAACTATGTAAATCACATGATTACTAAAACACTCAAAGTCCATAAAGCTCATATCATACTCATGAAAACACAATCATGAGAAACATTTAAATGAAGTGAGTGCACAAGTGTTATGTGAAACATGACATCATGAAAATTTGCAATTTAGCTCAATATTCCTTAAAACATAAAAATCATCAAAACTATTTAATCTTCAAGGCATATGTATGTCTTATACAAACTAAAGCATACATACATATCCAAAACATAACGAGTCCACAAATGTATATGCATGAAGGCACGTGACTCAAAGGATGTATATGTATAATCAATAGTTTGGACAAGATGGATATATACATGAAGTTAAACAAAAACACATGATCATAAAACATGTCCAAAAATGGGAATACAAGTCAAATGCACGAATCATCAAAACTAGACTATACTAGCACATCTAATGGGTATAAATAAGCGTTCAAGCTCAAACATATAAAAATTTATTTGTGGCCCACTATATGTACAAGTATAAATCCTAGTCTTAATGAAAACTAACATTTAAACATATATTCAAAATTTGAAGCATAAAATGAGACATAAATCAACATGATAAGCATGAAAAACGATCAATATGTAAATCCACATGCTATTAGAATTATGATATGCATAATAGCTAAACAATGGTGAGAATCACAACATATGGGTTCTTATAAACAAGGGTGATCTCAAAAGCTATACATATATGTCAATGATCTAATACTCATGGCATTTAACATAATAATCTATAAACATCAAAACATGAAGCATCAAAACAAAACAAAAATCATAAACATCCATATGATCATTATGTATATGCATGTGCAATAGATCTAGGACATACATATTAGTTAAAAACAAAGTGAGAACACATAGATATAAATCCATATTAAACATGGGTGTCTCAAATAACTAAACATGTATATCACTAATCTAATGAACATGGCATAAGCATAATGAACAATAAAACATGACATGCTATAAATCAATGATGTGAAAGCATGTAAATAAAAACGGGAGTTAGAGATCGATACCAAAACCGATGAAGGCACCTCTCTAGTTCTCCAGACCAAGGTGGTCTTCCCACCAAACCTTCCCTTGAAAGTGATGCATCCAAATGGTCATCATGAAGCTCGGAACGCATCCACTCCAAGGTACCGCTACTCTCACGTCATGTGAGAGCCCACACCTATATCAAATACAATATGGGTGGTCTTTGGTACCCATTTCCTTTTGGGTCCATAGGGGTTAGAACCTTTCCTAACCCAAACAAAATTAGTTGCTAAATTAACATCATGTATACGATCATAACAAAATTTAGTAAGCTGGCCCTTACGTCCACAATGTGTACATGTGTACACATGAGCATACAAAGTGTGATGGGTGTGTATGTGAGGAGCATGTGTATGTCGTGGAGGGTGTGCATGCAAAGATGGAACTTGTTTCTTTCGAACCAAGGATTCCAAGTGTGTATGATTCAAAGCACATTGGCTCAAAGTGGAGCCCAAACAATCAACACTTTTCTTCAAAACATTTATATCATTTTCAATACTAGAAGATAAAGTGGAGCATGCAATAGGTGTGCGGGGTGAGGCTACACTAGCATAGCAAACATGAGAATCTATATCATTTTGCAAAGATTTATTTTTATTTAACACTAAATCTAATTCTTTTGAAATAAACTCAATTTCATTTTTCAAAGAATGATTGTCCTTTAAAATAAAATCTAATTTTGAAGATAAGACCTCATTGTTTTTCACAACACCATCACAATCATTTTTACGTTTCAAAAATTCATTTTCCTTTATGGCAAGGTCTAGTTGAGATTTAAGCGAGTCACTTTCACCACAAATCTCTTCCTTCTCTTGCAAAATCAAATCAAATTTTGAACACAAATCCTTATATTCTTCTTTTAGTTCAAAATTCTTCTTTTTCAAAAGATCATGTTTTTCCAAAAAAATTTCAAACTTTTTAGCAAGTTCCATATTTAATGTTTGTACTTCTAAACACCAATGGCAATAGGAACTAGAGCTAGCATCTAGTTGAGATTCCGATTGTACCTCAAGGGAGTCATTCTCTTGGACCATGAGGCAATGCTCGTCGGACTTGTCTCTCCTAGATCTTCTCATCTTATCGATAATCTTTGGTAGCTCGGGAAGTCAAAATGCTCCAAACTGCAAAAGCTGAATCATAGTGAGCAAACACATATAAAAGATCTTTATCAACAGATGCTCTAAGTGTCTTAAGGGCTAGTGCATTGGCCTTTCTATGCTTGCTATCATTGGGGTAGGATTCTTTAGTGGTGGAATGATAAACTTTATGTCCTAGGGTTTTCAAATGACAACTCATCTTGGCCTTCCAAATATCAAGTCTAGAAATATCAAACATAGGAGGGCTATCCATGAGTGCAAACTATATGTGTGCAAATGCAAATGAAGATTAGCAAACCAAGATCTCACCCTTAGGTTTGTTAAACCAAGTATCAGGAGTGTAGGCGCTGATACCAATTGAAATCACCTAGAGGGGGGTGAATAGGTGATAGTGCTAATCTAGAAACTTAATGCGGAAGCTAAAACTAATTTGTAACTACACTTAGTACAACCAACGAGTGTAGCCGAATTCCCCGTGAAGGGCTCTGGACTAACTCCTCTTGATTCATCTGAATAAGAGTTGAGGTGCTATATGAAGCTCTCGTGGTTAAGTACAAGTGAGGCACACAAACACAAGCCAAGCATATAAAGATGATAAGCAATATGAAATAATGCAAGGGACAACACAAGCAAATATGATATGAATGATATGAATGATGCACAACACAAATAAAGAGAGAGGGTTAAGAGACAATGGATCAAACGCAAACACAAAGATATGTTTCGAGGTTCGAGCACCGAGCTCTACGTCCCCGCTTTCACAGAGAAGGATTTTCAATCCACTAGGAGTACCGAACTCCTCTCTCAACCAAATACAACCTCCACCGAGGCAATACAAATGGTCTACCGAAGACCGGAGTACCAAACTCCACCAAATCCGCAAATACAACCTCCACCGAGGCAAACACCAATCCAACTCCACCTCACACAAGAGGGAGTAAATCACAACCTCAACCTCTACCAAAGAGGGAGCACCCCACAATCCAAATCAACCTCTACCAAAGAGGGATAGTCACAAAGAAAGGGGTTTACAACAAGTGATCATAAAAGACCACAAACACAATCTTTTTCCCACAAATAAATGATCCTATAGAATAGGATAGATGATAGCTCAAGTGTGGAAAAACAAGAGTTTGGAAAACAAAAACTCAAAGAAAAATACTTGGGAAAACTCTTTGTAAAAGATAGAAATGAAGAACAATACAAATCTCCCAAATTTCTATTTTCTTTGATTTTTCCAAAACCCTAAAACAATATAAAGATAGATCTTTTTAAGATCTAAACACTTTTGAAAACTTGTTTTAAACACCAAGAAAGGAGAGAAATTTTAGCTCTTGAAATCTTGTAGAAAACTGGCCACTAATGGGGTATTTATAGCCCATTAAAAAATATAGCCGTTGGTAGCAAAATCTGCCAGAAATGGCCTATCGGTCGACCGTTCGATCGACCGGCCAACGGTCAATTTTTGACCGTTGGCAGCTACCGGTCGACCGCCCGGTCGACCGGCCCCACACCAGAGAGCAACGGCTCTCGGGCCGGTCGACCACCTGGTCGACCGGAGCAACCCGAGAGTGGGTTGCTTACAGTCAGTCGACCGTACGGTCGACCGGCTTAAGGGGCAGCCAGCGTGCACGTTTCTGTGCACGTCGGTCGACCGCTACGGTCGACCGTGCGGTCGACCGACAAAGCCTGGCAGCAGCAATTCTGGGACAGAAAAACTTGTTCTTTTTAATTCTAAAAATTCCCATAAATCTCTAAAAATTCTATGAAAATAGTTTTATCATTTTACATTGAAATACAAACTTGTGTTAAACATTTTAACACAAGTTTCAAACATTTTGAACTATTTTTGTGTTAAGAAAATTTTGCTAAAAACCAAAAACTGTATTTTTCTAAAACTTGGATTTTTGAATAGAAAATACGTTTTGTCCAAAACTCATCCAAATACAAAAACATGATATTAAACAACATTTAGGCATGATGTATATGGATATAATCCAATATACATGAAACAATTATATATCCATGTTTTGACTTTAAATCCCGAAACAAGTCTTGTTAAAAATACCGAAACACAAAACTCATGATATAGACTATCAAACTAAGTTTTTTTAAATAGTTGATGCATGTATGTATATAGAACACATCTAATATACATAAAAATATGTAAACTTATTGATACTTATCTATTCATGAAAACCAAGATCGGTTAAACCAATCAAACCGAAAACCAAAACCAAAACGTGTGTGTATTGTGAACTTGAGCATATCATACTATTCTAATCTTTACAATTGGATCTAAACACAAAACTAAACTAGGTACCAATGTCTTCTTGTAGAGCGCCGTCTCCAAGCCGACTCGATCCAAACCGTGATCCACCGAGCTAGACTCCAATGAGTGCTATATATGATCTTTGACGCCGGGCTCTTGAATCACCATGTGAAAGCTTCCAAACATCTTATTGAAGCTAATCACCAACTAATATCTTGGTTAATGATCTGAAACTAAAGTCACAAGATTATTAGTACACATAACTATATGAGTTAATCATCATCAAAACTAGGGTGGAAAGCCTCTGGGCCAATATTTCTTTGTGTCAAAAAGATCAATCTTTACTGTTTTTAAAAGTGTTTCTTTATTTCAAAGAAAAATAGTCTTTTGGGAATTTGTTTTAGTCTAATCATTCTATATCTTTGTGGAGATTTCCCAAGTGATTTTTCTTTATTTTAAACACTTTGTTTTCCACACTTGAGCTTCATTCTATCCTATCTATAGGGTCTTTGTGTTTGTGGAAAAAAGAGATTGGTTTGTGATCTTTTGATCACCAAGTTGTAAACCTTATTTTGCTTGGCTTTGTGCCTTTCCCTCATAGTGTTGAGGAGGTTGTGCAAGTGGGTTGCATCCCTCTAGTTGTGAGGTGATCCTTGTGTAGCTTTGTGCTTATCCCTCAAGTTGTGAGGTGATTGTTTTGGTTGGCTTGGTGCTTTGCCTCTAGTGAGAGGTTGTGGTTGTAAAGAGAGGAGTTGGGTACTCCTAGTTATTGTATTGCCCCAAATCCTCGGTGGAGGTTCCCTGTGTGGGAATCCTTTGTGGACAAGCTAGTGGATTCGAAATCCTTCTGGGTGAAGGTGGGGATGTAGAGCTGGGTGCTCGAACCTCGAAACAAATCTTGTTATTTGCGCTTGATCCATTGACTCTTACTCTTTCTCTCTCTCTCTCTCTCTGTATTGTGCCTTGCATTATTTCATATTGATTATTCATATTTATATGCTTGGCTTGGTTATGTGTGCATCATTTATTGGTTGCATTAAGTGTAATTGCAATTAGTTTTTAATTTTGCATTTAGTTTATTAGATTAGTATTATCACCTATTCACCCCCCTTTAGGTGATTTCAATTGGTATCAGAGCCTACGCTCCTGATATTTAGGTTTAACCACCTTGGAGTGAGATCTTGGTTTGCTAATCTTCATTTGCATTTGCACACATATAGTTTGCACTCATGGATAGCCCTCCTATGTTTGATATTTCTAGACTTGATATTTGGAAGGCCAAGATGAGTTGTCATTTGAAAACCCTAGAACATAAAGTTTATCATGCCACTACTAAAGAATCCTACCCCAATGATAGCAAGCATAGAAAGGCCAATGCACTAGCCCTTAAGACACTTAGAGCATCTCTTGACAAAGATCTTTTATATGTGTTTGCTCACTATGATTCGGCTTTTGCAGTTTGGAGCATTTTGACTTCTCCCGAGCTACCAAAGATTATCGATAAGATGAGGAGATCTAGGAGAGACAAGTCCGAAGAGCGTTGCCTCATGGTCCAAGGGAATGACTCCCTTGAGGTACAATTGGAATCTCAACTAGATGATAGCTCTAGTTCCTATTGCTATGGGTGTTTAGAAGTACAAACCTTAAATATAGAACTTGCTACAAAGCTTGAAAATTTTTTGGAAAAACATGACCTTTTGAAAAAGAAAAATTTTGAACTAAAAGATGAATATAAGGATTTGTGTTCAAGTTTTGAATTGATTTTGCTAGAGAAGGAAGAGATTGTTAATGAACGTGACTCACTTAAATCTCAACTAGACCTTGCCCTAAAGGAAAATGAATTTTGAAAAGTAAAAATGATTGTGATGATGTTTTGAAAAACAATGAAGTTTTATCTTCAAAATTAGATTTTATTTTAAAGATAATCATTCTTTGAAAAATGAAATTGATTTCATCACAAAAGAATTAGATTTAGTTTTAAAGAAAAATGAATCTTTAAAAATTGATATAGACTCACATGTTTGCCATGCTAGTGTAGCTTCACCAAGCACATCTATTGCATGCTCCACTTTATCTTCTAGTATTGAAAATGATATAAATATTTGAAGAAAAGTGTTGATTGTTTGGGCTCCACTTTGAGCCAATGTGCTTTGAATCATACACGCTTGAAATCCTTGGTTCGAAAGAAACAAGTTCCATCTTTGCATGCATACCCTCCACGGCATACACATGCTCCTCACGTACACACCCATCATACTTTGTATGCTCATGTGTACACATGTACACATTGTGGACAAAAGGGCCACCTTGCTAAATTTTGTTATGATCGTATACATGATGTTAATTTAGCAACTAATTTGTTTGGTTAGGAAAGGTTCTAACCCCTATGGACCCAAAAGGAAATGGGTACCAAAGATCACCCCTATTGTATTTGATGTAGGTGTGGGCTCTCACATGCTTGAGAGTAACGGTACCTTGGAGTGGATGCGTTCCGAGCTTCATGATGACCATTTGGATGCATCACTTTCAAGGGAAGGTTTGGTGGAAAGACCACCTTGGTTTGGAGAACTAGAGAGGTGCCTTCATCGGTTTTGGTATCGATCTCTAACTCCCGTTTTTATTTACATGCTTTCACATCATTGATTTATAGCATGTCTTGTTTTATTGTTCATTATGCTTATGCCATGTTCATTAGATTAGTGATATACATGTTTAGTTATTTGAGACACTCATGTTTTATATGGATCTATATCTATGTGTTCTCACTTTGTTTTAACTAATATCTATGTCCTAAATCTATTGCACATGCATATATATAATGACCATATGAATGTTTATGATTTTTATTTTGTTTTGATGCTTCATGTTTTGATGTTTATAGTTTATTATGTTAAATTTCATGATTATTAGATCATTAACATGCATGTATAGCTTTTGAGATCACTCATGTTTATATGGACCCATATATTGTGTTCTCACCATTGTTTAGCTATTATGTATATCATAGGTCTAATAGCATGTGGATTTACATAATGATCATTTTTATGATTATCATGTTGATTTATGTCTCGTTTTCTACTTCAAATTTGAATATATGTTTAAATGTTAGTTTCATTAAGACTAGGATTTATACTTGTACATATAGTGGGCCACAAATAAATTTTTATATGTTTGTGCTTGAATGCTTATTTGTACACATTAGATGTGCTAGTATAGTCTAGTTTTGATGATTCATGCATTTCAACTTGTATTCCCCATTTTGGACATGTTTTATGATCATGTGTTTTCACTTCATGTATATGTTTATTTTGCCAAACCATAAGATATACATGTATACCTCTTGAGTCATTTGCTTCTCATGCAAATCATTATTATGGACTCAATTGTGTTTAGGGATATGTATGTATACTTTTCGTTTTGTCAAAACATACATATGCCTTGAAGAATAAATAGTTTTGATGATTTTCATATTTAAGGAATATTGAGCTTAATTGCCTATGGTAGAATTTTCAAACATGCTATATTTTTCAAACCTATTTTTGAAAACCCCTACCTTTCAAAGGGCGGTTGGATGGGCGACCATGCCTTGTATGTTTTATATTGAAAATTTATTTAAACATGAGCATGAAATGGGTGGTAGAAATATGAGATATACACTTGATATTATTGTTGTTTCAATTGGTATCATTGGATCTTTTCAATTGGTATCAATATTGACATTTTTATATACTCATATATTGTTTTTGTGTATGTTTGCTTTCATTTGGTATCATCTATTTTGATTGGTACTCATTTTTCATACACCTATACATATTTTATTTGTGTTTACTATATCCCTATATCTTTAAGCACAAATTTTTGATTATGCAAAGCTTGAATGTTTAATGACTATCATGTTTCTATTAATGAGTTTTCAATTGGTATCTTAAACAAGCTTATGCATCGTTTTATTTGGTATTTCATAAAGGGGGAGAAAATTCGTATTTTATCTTTCAATTGGTATTTTGTTTACCGTTGATTTCTACTCCCACGCTTATATTGAAAATTGATTTTATTTGGTATCATATGTTCTAAATGACAAATGTTCACAATTGGTATCAAGATTTTATTTATTTTCTCACAACTGGTATCAATGCCTTATTTAATTTCAATTGGTATCTAAAAATTTGATTTGTTTTATTGAGAAAATTCAAAATTTTGTTTAATAAAGAAATATCAAAAATGTTTTGATTTATATTCTTATTATTGAAAGGGGTGATATCAAACAAATTAGGGTTGTGACCCCTTTATTGATTCTTTGTTTTGAACAAAAAGGGGGAGAAGAATAATTTTTATTGGTTTATCGTTTACCCCTTTGTTGATGATTGACAAAAAGGGGGAGAAGAATTTGAGTTTTTATATGCATGATTTATGCATGATCTTTGTTTCATGTTTGATATTGAGAACATGTTTTATTATTAAACAAGAGCATTATGTAATGTTTGGTATCAACAGCTTTCATTATGTAAGTTTTAGTTTATGTAAGTTTTGGTTTATTGGTATCAAAAGCATTATGTAATTTTGGTATCAAAAGCATTCTTTAAAGAGAACATGTTATGAAATAAGAAAAAGAAGAAATAATTTGTTTTACCTTTCATTTGGTATCAAGAGTATGTTTTATACATTTTATTGTTTTATGCATATCTATTGGTAACAAGAGCTTGTTTATATGCATTTCATAGTTTTATGCATATCTATGCATTCTCATGTTTTATATTCATTGCATATATTTGTTGTTTTCTTCTATGCATGAGTTAAGGGGGAACTTCTTTGAAGCTTAACTTAAATCCATGCATATATAACTCCATGAGTTTTGTCATCATCAAAAAAGGGGGAGATTGTTGGCCCAAAGGCCTTCCACTCTAGTTTTGATGATGATTAACTCATGTAGTTATGTGTACTAATAATCTTGTAATTTTAGTTTCAGATCTTTATTCAAGATATTAGTAGGTGATTAGCTTCAACAAGATGGTTTGGAAGCTTTCACATGGTGATTCCAGAGCCGAGCATCAAGATCTTACATAGCACTCGTTGGAGTCTAGATCGGTGGATCACGGAGTTTTGGATCGAGTCAGCTTGGAGACGGCGCTCTACAAGAAGACCTCGGTACCTAGTTTAGTTTTGTGTTTAGATCCATTTGTAAAATTAGAATAGTATGATATGCTCAAGTTCACAATACACACACGTTTTATGTTTTGATTTTGGTTTTCGGTTTGATTGGTTTAACCGATCTTGGTTTTCATGAATAGATAAGTATCAAAACAAGTTTACATGTGTTTATGTATATTAGACATGTTCTATATACATGTATGCTTCATATCCTAGACAAACTTAATTTGATATACCTATTCATGTGTTTTAGGTTTTGTGTTTTAACAAAACATATTTTTGGAAATAAAGTCAAAAACTATGATATGTATATGTTTCTTGTATATTGGATTTCTATCCATATGCATCATGCTTCAAAGTATTTAAATATCATGTTTTTTGTATTTGGATAAGTTTTGGAAAAATCGGATGTTCATTTGGAAAATTCAAGTTTGGAAAAATACAGGTTTTGATTTTTGGCAATATTTTCTTAACACAAAAATGGTTCAAAATGTTTGAGATTTGTGTTGAAATTTTTAACGCAAGTTTGTATTTCAAGGGATAATGATAAAACTATTTTTGTGAAATTTTAGAGATTTTATGAGATTTTTAAGCCATTAAAAACCTATGTTTTCTGTCCCATAATATAGCCTGCCAGGCTCTGGCGGTCGACCGGACCAGTCGACCGGAACCAGAGTCGGTCGACCGGACCGGTCGACCGACGCACAAAACGTGCACGCTGGCCTGCTCATTAAGCCGGTCAACCGACTGAAAGCAACCCACTCTCGGGTTGCTCCGGTCGACCGGGCGGTCAACCGGCCAGAGAGCCGTTGCTCTCTGGTTCAGGGCCGGTCGACCGGTAGCAGCTAACGGTCAAAAATCGACCGTTGGCCGGTCGACCGGAAGGTCAATTCTGACCATTTTTGGCTGCAACGGCTATTTGAAAAGGGGCTATATATACCCCATTGGAAAGAGGTTTTCAAAAAAAAGAATTTTGGGCTAAAATTTCTGATCTTTCTCTAGTGTTTATACAAGTTTGAAAAGAGTTTCTTTGTGCCAAAAAGATCAATCTTTACTGTTTTTAAAAGTGTTTCATTATTTCAAAGAAAAATAGTCTTTTGGGAATTTGTTTTGTCTAATCATTCTATATCTTTGTGGAGATTTCCCAAGTGATTTTTCTTTGTTTTAAACACTTTGTTTTCCACACTTGAGCTTCATTCTATCCTATCTATAGGGTCTTTGTGTTTGTGGGAAAAAGAGATTGGTTTGTGATCTTTTGATCACAAAGTTGTAAACCCTATTTTTGCTTGGCTTTGTGCCTTTCCCTCATAGTGTTGAGGAGGTTGTGCAAGTGGGTTGCATCCCTCTAGTTGTGAGGTGATCCTTGTGTAGATTTGTGCTTATCCCTCAAGTTGTGAGGTGATTGTTTTGGTTGGCTTGGTGCTTTGCCTCTAGTGAGAGGTTGTGGTTGTAAAGAGAGGAGTTGGGTACTCCTATTATTGTATTGCCCCAAATCCTCGGGTGTAGGTTCCCTGTATGGGAGTCCTTTGTGGACAAGCTAGTGGATTCAAAATCCTTCTGGGTGAAGGCGGGGATGTAGAGCTGGGTGCTCGAACGTCGAAACAAATCTTATTTTTTGCGCTTGATCCATTGACTCTTACTCTTTCTCTCTTTGTATTGCGCCTTGCATTATTTCATATTGATCATTCATATTTATATGCTTGGCTTGGTTGTGTGTGCATCATTTATTGGTTGCATTAAGTGTAATTGCAATTAGTTTTTAAATTCCGCATTTAGTTCATTAGATTAGCATTATCACCTATTCACCCCCCCTCTAGGTGATTTCACAATCCTCCTAGGCCTAATTTCTCCAACAATTTTCACCTTCCCAGTCCTCCACCAAGTTTCCCCAGTCAAGCTACATCTTCCTCCTCTCAAAGTTCACCAATGGAAAAGAAATTCAGCAAATTGGAGGAGAGCATAAAAGCTTTTATGAAGTCCCAAGCTGCTTTCATGCAAAATTAGGGACAAACTCTGAACAACCATTACAGGCCATATCGAGATTAAAAATGCAGATGAGCCAATTAGCTAGCTCCCTAGGTGAAAGACCAAAGGGTACTTTTACCTAGTCAGCCGCTAGTTAACCCTAAGAACTCAAATCAAGCGTTTGAAATTCAAGATCCTTCAATCAACCAGTGCAATGTTGTTCACATACTTCGATCTGAAAAGAAGGTAGACAACCAGGTCTATCAATAGAAAAATCCAGTCCGCATTGATCTTACTCCAGCTCCACCTTTGATAGTTCCTCCCAATCTGCTCCATAAACATCTGACGAGGACAAAGCTGCTGAACAAGTTCATAAGCCTGTAGCACCCTTTCCCAATAGGCTTAGGAACAATAATAAGAATATTCACATGGAGAAGATGCTAGAGATGTTCAACCAGGTCAAATTGAATGTGCCTCTTCTTGACGCTATCCAACAAGTCCCAGCTTATGCTAAATTTCTTAAGGATATTTGTACGAAGAAGAGAAAGACAAATGTGTCCAAGAAAGTGTTCTTGGCAACCAATATAAGTGAATTTTGTCCGGTCCGATTCCGGTGAAATACAAGGATCCCGGATGTCTCATAATTTCCTGTACCATAGGACAGACTGAAATTAGCAGAGCACTCCTCGACCTGGGAGCAAGTATCAACTTGTTACCTCTCTCAGTATACCAGCAACTTGGGTTGGACGAGCTGAGCCAACCAAAGTCACCATTCAGTTAGCTGACCGATCTGTGAAAATACCCAAGGGGGAAATCACAGATGTCCTTATCTAGGTCGGGGATTTCATCTACCCCGTTGACTTCATTGTGCTTGAGACCCAACCTATATCAAATCCGAGGTCTCAAACTCCAGTCATCTTAGGGCGCTCTTTCCTTGCTACAGCCAATGCCATATCAACTGTAGGAATGGGTCCATGCAATTGATCTTTGGAGATATGACGAAGGAAGTCAATGTCTTCAATCTTGAAAGACAACCTAGGGATGTCAATGATCAGACTTTTGAGGTCAATTCTATTGAAAATCTGACCAGTGAGTATTAGAAAAGCATGGAGATATAAACAAAGCTAGAGTTGATCTGGAGTCTGAGGATTTTAATCTTGACCAGATCGTAAATTCGGCAGTGCATTAGGCGTCCAGCCCAAATGTACCTTATCACGGGAATGAAAGTTCGGATATTACCTCCAATGAAGCAACACCTTCCCTAGAGCTAAAAGCCTTACCTGAACCCCTCAAGTACGCCTAGTACGCCTACCTGGCAGAAGAGAGACCCTGCCAGTCATCATAGCATCCCACCTGACTGAGCGACAAGAGGATAGCTTGATGTCTATTCTGAAAAGACATACGGAAGCCATTGGATGGACGATGAAGAATATCAAAGGGATTAGTCCTGCCATAGTGCAACATAGAACCCATTTGACCGATGAAGCAACCCCCAGGAGGGACCCACAACGCAGGTTTAACCCACTCATGCAAGGCAAGGAGGCAGTTAAAGCGGAAATTTTAAAATTAATAGATAATGGATCATTTATCCTATTTCTGATAGCCAATGGGTTGCCCTGTTCATGCGATCCCAAGAAAACTAGCTTTGCGGTGGTTGAAAATGAGCAAAAAGAGTTGGTACAGACAAGACTGCCTACCAAGGTTCTTGTCTATATCGACAATAGAAAGTTGAATGCAGCCACCCATAAAGACCACTTCCGCTACCCTTCATCGACCAAATGCTTGAACGCTTGGCTGGACATGAGTACTATTGCTTCCTAGATGGGTACTCGGGATATAATTGTTAGCAAGAGGTTACACTCTCCAATTGTTTTGTGTTTGATGATGACAAACCAAATATGAGCTTTTTGGTACTAACAAGTTTGTTGAGATAAGTTTCAGGTTTGTACCATGTTTAGAGACCATTCGCTTAGCTATTGCAAGAACTTCTAAGTTCCACAAAGTAAGGAAGGCAAATTGCACATCAAGGAAGGATCAAAGAGAGAAGGCTCTAGCAAGGCATTGGATGGCTCAAAGACTTGAAGATAGCACAAGAAGTCTTCATGTAATTTGTTTTTCAGTTTATAGTTTGTTAAAGAATAGTGGATAGGTTTGAAGCTCTATCACACACGTTTTTGCGCACATGCTCATTCCAAAATAATTTCTTATAAATTATACAAAAATATTTTGCATACAAGATTTTGCCTACAGATATATATTTATGTTTTATACTAATCCCTGTTCAAAAGTATTTTTGTTAAAATCAAAATCTTCTTTGTTTTCTTTTTTAAAATTGACTTTTTGACCTGATCCGGTCGACCGGGTCGGTCGACCGAGTCTGTGTCAGTCTGGTCCGGTCGACCGGACCAGTCGACCGAAGTCCTGGCAGATGCACGTATCCGTGTGCACGTCTGTCGGTCGACCGGGGCGGTTCGACCGGACTATTATTTTTGCTCACAGGTTTTTTCGGTCGACTGGGTCGGTCGACCGCTCGCCTATAACGGTCACATTTTTATACTACCGGTCGACCGGGCCGGTCGACCGATCCGACCGTTTGAACAGTAACGGGCAGATTTTTAAGAGCTGTTTATTTTGTCTTTTGTATTTAAAATTCGTTTAAGGATATATTTTGATCTAATTACCTCCTAAACTTCAGTAATTTGTTTTATCCCTAAACCCTAGCCCTCTCCTATAAATAGGGGTGTTTGGGAGAGATTGGTTACAACAACTATTATTGCTAAAAATTCAAAAGTTTAAGGCTTTCAAAGTTCTTGGTTTTTGTGCTATATTCTCTCAATTTTCTGAAGGGTTTTCAAAAGTTTTTCTCTGATTTCAATTTCTTTTCCTTACACAAAAGAGCTTCAATTCTACTCATTATTCTCTAGGACCTTTGTAAGGGTAGAGATTTTTGAAAGAGAGAGTTTGTGGTCTTTTGACTACCAAGGAAATCACTTGTTCTTGAGATTGTAGGAGTTGGGTACTCCATTGTATTTGAGATCTTGTGATAGTAGAAGTGGTCGGAATCCTTCTGGGGAAGGCGGGGAGTAGAGCTGGGTGCTCGAACCTCGATAACATATCCTTGTGTTTGCGATTGGTTTACATTCTTGCAATTATTACTCTACTTTGCTTGCACTTATTACTTGCTCATCATACTTACTTGCTTGCATTCATATTGTGATTGTTATAGCTTTTAATTTTTAAATTGCCTTTGATTAGCATTATCACCTATTCAACCCCCCTCTAGGTGATTTTCATTTGGTATCAGAGCTTGGACTCTAGGTTTGGCTTAACATCCATAGAGAGATCCTTAAAAATATTGCTAATCAACATTTTCATTCATCCATTCATACACTAGTAAACCTGGCCGACAAACATTAAAACCCCACCTAAATTTGATGGACTCAACTTCCCTATTTGGAAGGTTAGGATGACTATCTTTTTGCAATCACTAGGTAGTTTAGTGGCTAAGTCTTTGACCAAACCCTATGTAGCACCCAATGAAGATGAGAGCACTTGACCGACTTCAACTTTAGAGAATATGAGGCTAACTCAAAAGCCCAAAACTCCTTTTAACCGCCTTAATGAGGATGACCTTACACGGGTAATTCATTGCCAATCCGCCTATGAGATTTGGCAACACTTATTGGTCACACATGAAGGGACTTCACAAGTCAAGAGAGCTAAGATAGATCTCTTGAGGTCCTCAATATGAATCATTCAAAATGCTTGATGAAGAATCCATTGATTGTATGATTACTCGTTTCACTAAATTACAAATGGTCTTTCTTCATTAGGTGACGTCATCTCCACCGATCAAAAGGTGCGCAAAGTGATACGGGCTCTCCACCATCTTGGGAGATCAAGGCCACCACCTTAAAGGAATAAATGACAAGGACGAGATGGACATCATTAGTCTCATTGGGAACCTAAAGACCCATGAGATGGAGAAGAAAGCAAGAGATGAGGCTACTACTTCAAAGAAGAAATCCATAGCCTTCAAGACTTCATCCACCAATGATGAAGATGATGAAGACGAAGAAGAAGATGAGGAGCTACTCTACTTGTGCGGAATGTCAAGAGGTTGTACCGAAAGAACAAGTTCAACTTCCGGAGAAAATTCGAAGGCAAAGAGGAGCGGAAGATCATATGCTACAATTGCCGCAAACCCGCACATATCATGGCGGATTGTCCGGAGTTCAAGAAGAAAATGACTTCCTCCTTCAAGCCAAAGAAACCGGAGGAGAAGAAAGCCTACAAGCAACATGGGATTCGGAAAGCGAGTCCGAAGAGGAGGTGGATCAAGCTAACATGTGTTTCATGGCAAACACACCTAAGGTAAACCCTCAATCCCTTGATGATGAAGATGATGAACTAAGTAAGGAAGTTCTAGTTCATGCCTTTGTAGAACTTTCTGAAACTTATGATAATAAGAAACTTGAATGCTTAAAATTACAAAAAGAAGTTGCTTTTTCTAAAAATCATCTTGCTTTGGTTTCAAAAGAAAAAGATGATCTTTCTTCCAATCTTGTTTCTATTCAAAATGAATTTGACACTTATAAGATTTCTTGTAAGGGTAAAACCCCTATTGTTGATAATAAAGAAATTTCTTCCTTAAAAACCAAAATGGTTGATTTTGAAAAGATTTTGAAAGATTGTGCTTTTAACACCAAGAAGCTTGAAGAAAAGTTTCCAAAAAGCACACTTCTCATGTTAAAGATTCTCATGCTAAAATTCCACATGCTCACACTTCAAATAATACTTCTCATGCTAAATCTTTTCATGCTCACAATGCCCATGCTCACAAATCACACACTCACTATGCTTTTAGATATGGTAGAGTGTATAGATGTACTTATTGTGGCAAAAATGGACATTTAGCTAAATTTTGTTATGATAAATTGCATAGTTCAAATATCTTGTTTGGGTTAATGCTCTAACCCTCATGGACCCAAGAAAATGTGGGTACCAAATCAAGTCCTAAAATGTTTGATGTAGGTACACACCAAGGCTCCAAGACGTAGGGAGCGGTGGTACCTTGATAGTGGTTGTTCGAGACACATGACGTGGGATATCAACAACTTCACAACCCTATCAAGGTACATGGAAGGTGGCTCCGTCACTTCGGGGATGATTCCAAAGGCACCATCATCGGTATTGAAATTGAACCACTAGGTGAAGACATGGAGAGACTATCCTTGAAGGACTCACCCGCTCAAGAAGAAAAGCTAGATCCTATTGGTGAAGTTCAAGAGGATAAGGAGGAAAGCACTCAACCGCTTCCAAGCTTGGAGATACGCTACAAATCATCCTAAGGAGCTCATCTTGGGTGATGCATCTAAAGGAGTCACAACGCGCTCCAAACTCCATGACATATGTGGTAACTTTGCTTTATTTCTCATTTTGAACCCAAAGGCATTCTCGAAGCCGAGACGGACCCATATTGGTTGCTTGCCATGCAAGAGGAACTCAATCAATTTGAGCGCAACCAAGTTTGGCACCTTGTTCCTAAGCCCACGATATACCAATAATTGGTACTAAGTGGATCTTTAGGAATAAGTTGGATGAGTCCGGAAATGTCATTAGGAAATAAAGCTAGGTTAGTGGCCCAAGGTTATACTCAAGTTGAGGAATTGACTTTGAGGAGAACTTTGCACCCGTTAGCACGGCTTGAGCCATACGGATGACACTAGCTTTTGCATGTTTTAAAAATTTTAAACTTTTTCAAATGGATGTAAAAAGTGCATTTTTTGAATGGTTTTATTAATGAAGAAGTTTATGTTTCTCAACCTCCCGGGTTTATTGATCATGTTCATCCCGATTTTGTTTTAAACTTGATAAAGCTTGTATGGATTGAAACAAGCTCCAAGAGCTTGGTATGAAAGGCTTTCTAGTTTCTCATTTCAAATGATTTTATTAAAGGCAAAGTAGACACAACTCTTTTTACTAAGCATGTTGAGAATGATATTTTAATTGTGCAAATTTATGTTGATGATATAATTTTTGGATCTACTAATGAGCTTTTATGCAAGGATTTTGAGAAGGTAATGCAACTAGAATTTGAAATGTCTTCCATGGGTGAGCTCAATTTCTTCCTTGGACTCCAAATCAAGCAATTGCAAGACGGAACCTTCATAACCAAGCCAAGTACGCAAAGGAGCTAGTAAAGAAGTTTGGCTTGAAGGATCAAAGGCTTGCAACACTCCAATGGCAACTACTACCAAGCTTGATAAGGACGAACAAGTAAAAATGTTGATATTAAATTATATAGAAGCATGATAGGAAGTCTTTTATATTTGACGG